>VDFB02097718.1:0-25522 GCA_007258455.2 Sequoia sempervirens
GGATGAGTACACTAGATGAGAGTTACAGTGAGACACGAGTTGCACCAGGTTTTCATGAGATTAGTCCCGTGATAGGTAGTGCAGGGCAGTTCACTGATAGTTCCTGTGACATGGTTGTTGATTCACTAGAGAGTTGTGTGACAACCCTCGATACTTGCCCATCTTCACAGTAGATATTCAGAGTCTCATCCAGTTGGGAGATTGGTACTTGTGATGATTTGTTTCCCTCTCCTGGAAACAAATCAATCTTTTCATCTGAAGCAGTTGACTATGATCAGCAGCTGGTTGAGCCAAGTCAGGAGTACAATTCAATTTATTATTCCAGTGATTCAGAGATGGAGGATTCAGATCAGTATGGAGTGATTGTGCAGTTTGTGAATAATCCATTATTTGAATTTGATGGTGGTTTGATCTATGATAACCCTCTTGAGTTGGGCTATCATTACTCTTGATAGTTCCGAGTTGGGTGATGATAAGTAGTGTTTGGGATTGTTCGGTGCATGTAATTCCAAACAAGACTCGCGAAGAGTTTAATAGGGTGTACCACGGTGAGAATTACTTATAGTTTTCCTTTGATGATCCACGTACATGATTAAGTATTGATGCACCATTCTTGTACCTGAGGGTGATTCTCTCGGTACAGTTGAGGGGAGTAATTCATTATTGTGTGCATAGTTACCACCTTCACAAGATGGGGTTGGCGGCTGCAAGTACTTGACTCAGTTGTCTATGGGGTATTACTTGCAGGGACAGCAGTCCGTTTTACATCATGCCGATATGTATTTGACAGGGTTTGATACTTCTATGTCGCAGATTTTTCATACAGGTACATGGTTACAGGGCGACTATGGTATTAGTTGGCATGATGGCGTGGACAGTTATCACATCCATGAGGGTTTAGCAGAGGACAGGGAGAGATTCAGGGCAGTAGATGCTTCTAGATGTTTTTATCTCTGCATGACAGATGGATGTGGATTCATATTGTATTGGGATCCCGGTGGCGACAGCTTTGACACTGAGTATTGGATGGGTCCCATTGGGTTACTTCACTATTCTCAGCATGGTGAAGTTGGAGGCAGTAGAGCGCAGTGGCAGCCTGAGGAGGACCGTCACGACAGACTTTTACGCTGGGTTTGGGATCCAGGCATTGCTTGCGCAGTTGAGTTTTGATGATGCTACAGGAGACAGTTTGTGTTGTGTGGGACATTTCACAGTTTTCCTTTTGGGCCTCCCGAGGATTGGAGTTTGTTTGCAGTGGAGATTGCTTGGGGACAAGCAATTTCAGGGAGGGCGGACTGTCATGTCCCCATTTTTGGCGAGCATCAGAGTTCATAAGTTTAGCCTATCACGAGACCCTCGTAGGCTGATAGAGTGGTTAGAGGGTCGTTTCGGAGCTTGGCTCAGCTTCAGATTGGCAGTTTTGATCGATTGGCTTTCGTTCGGGCTCATTCGGACACTTTTTGCAGAATTGCTATTTTTAGCAGTTCCTGGCAGTCAGCGTGGGACCCCTGCTATTTTTAGCAGTATGGACTTATGGCGTTTAGAATTACTTCCTTTGGCGACAGCATCAGACGGCTCGAGCATCGGGTTAATAATGAGCGAGATATTAATATTTAATTGTATTAATTAAATATTAATTATTTAATGATTATAATGTAAAGTTATAATATTAAATTATAACTTTAGTGATTTGCCTTGAGGGGTGCGCCCATCATCAGAAAGGGGCCAGTTTGAGATTAATGTTATAATTTAAAATTAACGCTGAGACTATGGAAGTATTTAAATGAATTAAAAGTTGAATATTTAAAAATTCCCTATCTTTAAGGAAATCGCACTTTTGTGCAATAAAGGGGTTTTGCATTGGTTTTTGAGCCATTATGACATTTATGAATTGAAAATTGATCAGTCTTTGCCAGAGAACGGAGACCTTAGGGTTTGAGTTCGAAATTCTTTGGAGAACAAGCCATCTCCATCGAATCAGTTCAGAGGGTGTGAGATATCACCCGATTTACTGCCAGTTGTGAGATTTCTTCATTCAGAAGAAATTACAGAGTTTCACTGAAGTATTTCATCAGGGTCAGAGAAATATTCATTTAAAGAGGTTATAGAGTAACAGACTTTCAGAAGATATTCATTCATAGTTCAAGGCGCCCAGTATATTATCATTCTGGAGAATATAGAGAAGGAGCCGTACAAATCACTTAGTGCATGTTGCAGCCGTACTTTGTACAGCAGGCCGTACCTTAACTAAGTTGTATCTTCGCATCTAAAACACATTTCTTCATAGTAGACTTCCAGAGAAGTTTGCCAGTTGCAAGCGCCTAATATCCAGAGATCGGAAGATCACCATAGAGGCCATACATTTTAGTCATTGGCTGCTGGGTGAAAGCCGTACCAGTCACATTGCAGGCCGTACCATCATTAATGAGGGCGTATTTTCTCCTGGAAGAAAATCGCTTGCTTTTGGGATAGTCTGCCTATGCTAGTTTGGGCGTCTATGTTGCAGACACCGTTTCACATCAGCAGATCAAGGGAGAAGTGAGTTTTCAACACAGCCGTACCCTTTCTAAGCAATTACCAGCAAGCTGCAAGTGCCAGGTTTTTTTCAATAAATATCATTCCCTTTTGATGTGCATATAACTGAATTATTATTGTAACTGTCTCAGAAGGTTAATAAATGATCTAGCTTCAGTATTTGCAATATGGTTTGCCATTTACAGAGTTGAATGAATTTATATTAAATTTATTTGTAATTCCTTTCAAAATCGCCATCTTTATTATTCATGCAAAAACATCAAAAACAAGCAAAAGCTTAAAAACGTCAGGAAAACCTAAAAACCGTCAGAGTTAAGAATCGGAGGAAACTAGGGTTTCTACAAAAATGGCACAATCTTCTGAAGGAGACAATATGTCGGTGACACGAAAAAGAGGCCCATTGGATAGAGCCTTCAAAAATGAAGCAAGGGAGTTGGCAGATGAGAGCATTGCACGTTGCATTTATGGCAATGGGCTTCCTTTCAACCTTGTTAGATCACCTTATTGGCAGGAAATGGTGAAAGCCATTTCTAAGACAACTCCTAATTATGTTAGTCCTGGGTATGAAAAGGTGCGAACCACCTTATTGGCAAAGGAGAAATCTTCAGTAGAGGTAGCATTGAGAGTAATCAAGGATACATGGGTCGAAACAGGTGTGTCCATCATTTCTGATGGATGGAAGGATTGCAAAAATAGACCATTGATCAATGTTATAGCAGTATCCCCTAAAGGGGCGATGTTTTTGAAGGTAGTTGATTGTGAAGGGAAAATAAAAGATGCAAGTATTATTGCCAATATCCTCATAGAATCCATTGAAATGGTGGGGCCTGAAAACGTTGTCCAAGTCATAACGGATAATGCTAAAAACTATAAGGAAGCTCGGGCTATAGTGGAGGCTGCTATGAAAACTCCCTTCTCCCTCTGTGTAAAGGTTGTAAACTGACCCAGGCACTGTAGCGCCTCAAATGCTGATGACAGAAGATCAATATGGAAGACGTTTCACACAAGATGAAGAACACATCCTCCTGCTGCTGGTACGGCCTGCTGCAAACAGTACGGCCTTTATGACAGCAATTAATGAAAGGTACGGCTCCCTTTTATGCTTCCAGAATGTCAATAGAATAGGCGCCTTGATGAATAGATGTCCTCTGGATGGAACCCTGAATCAAATCTCTGACAATGAAAGATCTGTGAAGTTCAATGATTTCCTCTGGATGAGGAAACCTCTGTGCTGGCAATAAATCAGGTGTTATTTCACACCCTCTGAACTGCTTCCAATGGAGATGGCTCGTTCCCCAAGGAATTCGAGACTAAAACCCTAAAGCTTCTTGCTCAGACCAAACTTGATCAATTTCCAAAATCAATAATCACATAATGGCTCGATTCCCAAGGCAAACCCCTTTATTCATTGAAAAGTGTGATTCCCTTAATAATAGGGAATATTAAAAGTTCGAACTTTTTATCTTTTAATATTTCAATAGTCTCAGCTCAAATATTTAATTATAAATTAAATCCCCAGATGGCCCCTTTCTGATGATGGGTGACCCCTTTAACAAAATCACTTAAGTTATAATTAAATATTATAACTTTATATTATAATCTCCAAACAATTAATATTTAATTAATTCAATTAAATATTAATTTCTCTCTCATTACTCATCCGATGCCTGATCCGTCTGAAGCTAACGAACATTGAAGTGATTCTGAACACCAACAATCCATAATGCTAAAAATAGCAGGGGTCCCACGCTAACTACCAAGAACTGCTAAAAATAGCAACTTCTGCAAGAAGTGTCCGAATGAGCCCGAACGAAAGCCAACTGATCAAACTCTGCCAACTGAAGCTGAGCCAAGCTCCAACGTGACCCTCTATCCAGTCTATCAGCCTACGAGGGTCGTATGATAGGCTAATCCTGTGCTCCAAGAGATGTCACTGAGAAGGGGACATGACACAATCTTTCCTAAGCCCAAGAGCAAATATACCATCCCTCTTGGCTCCTGATGACATGATACTCAGTCATCCGATCCAAGGAGTGGTGTACTTAGGGGATACGCGTGTACCTACTTTCCTTATCCATCCTCATCATCTCCCAACTGTGTTTGAAAATCCCTCAAGTTAAACATGCGATAGTTTAGAGGAGAGGAATCCATAGGAGGCCCGTAGATACTCTCTCTAAGCCCAAGAGTGGATATCACCCCCTTTGCTCCCGATGGCATGACTCTTGGTCATCTGATCCAGGGAGTGGCATACCTAGAGGAGAACTAGCACCTGCTCAACCTATAGGTTCCCTTCCCTTAACTTTCTACATGTTTGCTTGATAATCAAAATAGTTGCATCTGCTGATTATATCAGGCTATGCGAATTTATAATCTCATCAAGATATTAAAATAGCTTATATTTTACACATGAAAGAATTTGCCGCAATTCCTACATGATACTCTATTTCTATATAAATGTATTAAATGTATGAAATTGATTGTGTCATTTATTCATTTCAGTTTATGATGTCTGAGTCTGCCGACCAGGTTACATATATAAGCATAGAATTTATTCATTCTTTATTAATTTATACTCCTTCAAATTGCAATTTAAAGCTTTAATCTGTTATCACGGAATCTAGCAGCGCTCATTCCACGGATAACCCCCCTACGAAACTTGTCCGTTTCCTAGGATTCGTGAAGTTCAAGTACGCATAACGGAGTGATTTTCAAGCCACCTCGAAATGCGTTCCCAAGTCTCGAATAGTCAATTCGAGCATTCCCCCTTGTTCGCCTCGCAAAGACCTTTGAAACGAGATCTTTCGCGACGTTTCACTGTTCGTACTTTGCAAATTGCGAAAAATGCAGTAGCACTGAAAAAGTGCGCTCCTGCAGGGAAATTCCAAAAATTTGGCTAAGTCTGGAAATGTAATGGCGCTAAAATTTAGCGCCCCTGCATGCAGTGAATTTCCAAAAAATGTAAGGGCGCTGAATTTTAGCGCCATTACATTTTCTTTCAACACTTAAACTTTTTTCATGCCTCTGGCACGTTTCTTCACGTTTTCGCGTTTTTCGTCAATCGTGCCACTTTTCGTGCCTAAATTTATTGCACGACTTGAGTTAGGTTTTTAATTTTCATTTTCAATTAAGTGAATGAATTCGCCACTTTTGTTGTTTATATTTTATTCCTTTTTTCTCTCCTCTTGCTGTGCGTTTGCTTCTCATCTGCCAATTCGCGTTTGGAAGATTTCCGCCATTCATCTCTTCAGCAAGCTTCGCGTTTTGCCCTGGTAAGACTTTCATTTGGCTTCGTCTTTTCATTTGTATATGTCCATTATTGGCATACACGTTTTGGTTTCTTACATTCACGTCTTTCATTATATTCGTTTTTGTTCTTTCCATTCACGTCCTCCCTTCTTCATTCGCGTTTTTCTTCTCCTTCATACGCGATGGAACCCTCATTCATTATTTTAAATGCATCTTTCTCCTCTGTGCGTGTTCATTTCGATGCTCATTCCTTCTTTTCATTTCTATTTTCTCACCCTACACATTCGCGTTTATTTCTTCCCATAACGCGTTTCTTTCTACCTTTCTCCTCTGTGCGCGTTGTCCCTTGAGAACTTCTATCTACCCACCATGTTCGTGTTGAGATATCTTTGTCAAAAGTTCTTCATTCGTTTTGGTAAACATTGGAAAGATTCGCCATTGTGAAAAAGAATTCCTTTGACCTTTGAATGAAAATGTAATAGGATGGAGATGATTTCGAAAGCTTTCAAAGTTAACCAAACATTGCCTTTGCTAAAGCTCAAGCGCCTTCGCCATTCGTCACTGCATTTACATCTTCAAAAAATTGCCAAAATTGCAAAAGCGCTAAAATTAAGCGCCATGACATTTCAAAGTTAACCAAAATTGCCTAACACTGGAAAGTGTAAGGGCGCTAAAATTTAGCGCCCTTACACCAAAAGCAATTTTTCTCAGAATGTAAGGGCGCTGAATTTTAGCGCCCTTACACTTTTTTCAGTCTTTTCCTAGATCTTTCCAAATGAACTTCATTTTTGACCAGTGCATTCCTGAGCTTCATTTTTCCGCATTCGTGCATCGTTTTGCGTGCTTCGCCATCTGCTCCATGCTTTTCCGCCCTCATGCTCATTTCACGCTTTCCTATGTCCCCTAACAATTGGTGTTTGTTCTGGCTAGACGGATTGCAATCTACTCTCAGAGATCGTCAAGTCAAGAGTGCTCAGTGTTCCAGTTTCTTTTGATGACTGCTACGAAGCCTCCTTCTTCGAAAGCAAAAAGCAAGATGAAGTACAAATATCAAGGCGTTTATCCGCCAACTATGGTGCTTTCGAAAGTTGAAGAAATAAAGGATACAGAAGTTGGCCATCAAGACTTGGTTGACTTCGCAAAGTTGACAGAGATGAAGCCTCTCCCCGATTCAATAGGGAAGGCAATCATTTTGGCAATCTCTCCCACTTGGTGGCGATGTTTCTACAATTGCGCTGTCACGAGTTTGTTCTTCAAGTTTAGTCTCATTACATCAGAAGCGAAGTGTGATCGACTCTTCCGGGCACGAGATTCTGAGACTCGACCCCGATTTCTTTGACATCGTCTTCAAGGTTCCTCACATGGAGAAATATATTGACATTTCTATATCAAAAGCATAGGAGATCTTTGATGTTGATCCCAATAAAGCCAAACAGTTGATAAATACTCAATGGCTCAAAAAGCCTAGATCGTCTGTTTCTAGATGGCCAAAAGGACTCCTGAGAAGTGACTTCAAAGATGACTTCAAGGATATGATCACATTTCTGAGCAGAGTGAAGGGTTTTCCGGAATCATCCACCTTTCACGATTGGATGTATGAGTACATCAAGATCATAAGGAGGCAGAAGGTGCATATTGACTGGGGTAAACAAATCAGTGATGAGATGCCGCAGCTGAGTTGATCATAGCTCCTTCTACATTGAAGTTCTACATGACTTTTCTTACACGGTATGCGGTATTAGCCGTGATGAGACAATTCCCAGGTCTATCTACAAAGGGGAATTGAATAATGGTGCCTGTGTACAGATATTTCTATCAGTTGGAGCTAAAGGAGAGCTTTCACCATTTCAGACGGGTCACTGATGCTTTCTTTGCGCCCTTACTCTTCAACTTTGATCGAGCTCTGGAAAGAAGAAGAGTGTCTGATGAGGCTTATAAGGTGGTAAGTAAAGTTGGATGTATTTTCTTGTTCCCAAGCGTTTACTTACTTGAGAGTAGGTTGTTACACGGTTGTCCCTACATGCTACCACGTTATCCTTGGATAAGTGGGTTCTCAGCATCAAACTGTCACGAGCGGTGATAATAGGTCGCGAGAAAAACGAAGCAACCACAAGCATGGATTCAAGTTTCCCCTTGACCATCGGCGGATGTATGGCGCACAAAAGCTAAATGCCGTCTATCATGGAGAATCGCAGTCCTTGACCATAAAAACACAAGTACTCGGTTTGATTTTGACTAGGAATGTGAAAAAGTTACAAAAGATTCTATACAATTTACCATTTGAACATATCTGGTGATTCGCGAGATGAAGAAGCCATTAGCAAAATGGACTAATGCCGATTGACAGTTCAACCGTCAGATCTTTGAGCCTGTTGACCTACCAGAGGATTTTGAGGATCCAGGTGATATCATGAACACTGTCTATGATGAGCAAGGCATTGCTAAGAGGCCGTTGCCTGCAATACAGTGGTCTAGAAAAGAGGTCACCAGCATGAGAGAAAGGCTGAGACCAATCTTAGCCAACACAGAAGAATGGTTACACAAACATGGTCATACAATGAAAAGTTTCAGGACAGACTCAGAAGGAGAAGAGTCTGAGGCAGAAGCACGCCAACAGCAAGAACTCCGCGACAAAAACAAATCAGCGGCCGTTCCCACTTCTTCGCGAAGAGGTCCAAGGATTAAGTTCGCTGTTGGTAAAAAAGATACCCAGGCTGTCCAAGAGACAGAAATGATGGAATCTCATCCATCTCGCTCTAAGGGTAAAAAGCCCATTCTAGAGGAGGTAGATTCCGATGAAGAAGATACTTCAAGCAACCAATCCGCTGAAGATGAAGATTCAGCAGAAGCAGACTCCGATGCCGAAGAGGTTTCTGAAAGCGGGCAAGAGTCTGATGAAGATTCTGAAGAAGGATCTGAAGGTGACTTTGAAGGTGAGCGATTTAGGAGGAGAGACAAGAGGGGTGATCAGGGAACACGAGCATGATGAAGAAATAACTACTTCTCCACCGAGAAGGTAGTTGAGAAATCCACGAACATCATCGCCCGTGACACAAGCGTTCCTCATACCCCTCGATTCAAGAACTCCTCCACCTCCCTGTTCCCTAGATCACCCTATTCTACCACAAAGCATTCACGCGGTAGAGATATCCCCTATCCTGCGACATCAACCCGACTTGATACTCCTTGGTGACAAGCATCCATAGAGTTGATATCTTGTCAAACCCACCATCGTCCATTCCTAGCACCTATGCCGTAGCGTATGATATATCACTTAGAGCGAATTCAACCGTTTCATGAATGAGTCAATGCATGATCAACTCAATGTGTCAACTACAGGAGCGATGATGACAAACACTTCTCCAATTGTCACGATACCAATGGTGAGTTCAGATGTGACAATAACTTCAGAGGTGGCAATGGCGACTAACTTGACAGTAAATCTAGAAGTTCACACTTTTTTTCTTCCTCCTTGGCTAATATCTCAAGTGTCGAAGCGTAAAAAGCAAATGATTTCTCCAGAGGAGCTCGACCTTGAAGAGATAGTACTTCCAAAGGCCAAAGGAAAGAAGAAGGCAAAAGTATACTCGAGGCTGAATGTTGATAAGTTTGGCCACAAGTATGCTGAAATTGGCATACCACCGAATCAAGAAGGTGATGTCAATATGGAAGACTACACAGTAACAAAGGTCCAGCTTGGCAAGGTTACCAACGTGAAATATTCCGAGCCAATTTTTTTCGTTTTTCACAAATTTCAAATTACAACATTACAATAAAAGTACCCGTTAAGGTTAGAAGATAAACCCAAACGTACTGAAGCAACTCTAACCAGTATGGCGCCAATGATGGCGAGCATTGGTCAGAGGATCTAAATTCAAACTGCTTATGCTGAAAGCAACTCTAACCAAGAATGGCGCCGATGATGGCGAGCATATGGTCAGAGGGTCTTCTACTCTAAATGCTGAAAGGGAACTCAACGTCAAGTATGTGCTACCCAATCCAATGCGGAGTGAGGGGTGACCATATGACGGAGTGATTACAAAAACAATGCTTGAATGAAACTAAACAATGATGCTGTAAATACTCGACGTCAAGAATGTGCTTTCCAGACCGAGACGGAATGGGAGCTACCATATGACGGAGATGCTAGATATTACAAAAACAACTTCCGAATATCAGATAAGCAATTACAAATCAGAATTGAGCAAGATTAAAGAACCGCTGCCAGTACTACTGTCAGCTTACAAAATGATGTTCATTCGCCTGCTGGTAGCATAGGAATTTGAGAGCTTAACATTACATCAAAAGATCTCTTCTTAGAATGATTAGAAGAGCCAAAACAATAAACCTTCCAATGTTCAAAATACAAATTCTGTTTTTCCACAAATCTGCACTTTTAAATTAAAAACCAGCAACCTAGGAATTCACTCATATGCTCATATCTCTCTCATTTCTCACCCAAATGATCTCAAATCTGATGCAATAGACCCTAAAAATGATGGCACCTAACTTAGTAATAAGAAATGGCATCTAAAAATGGCTATTAATTATTGACACGAATCCCAATGCACTCTAGAAAGTTCGGCCTTCAAGGAATGACGGATTTGCATTATAAAATCATAAGCTTCGTACTAAAATCTGCAAATATTCATGAAGGGTCTCTTCCAACAGAGAAAACCAATGAGACAATACCCAGAACAAGATTTTTGATATTTTTTGATTTATGAATAAAAGCATGAATCTGCTGTAACAAATAATGCAAAATGCTGAAAACCACTAATATGCAAATCAGATCTAACCATGCGATAAGCTGATTACAATGCATAAACTAAATGTAACTCACAAACTAGACTAAATCACCACTAGTCGCTGTCTTTCAAGCGAGAAGCAATGCCCAAGCTAGGAGGCCTTCATTCCTCGAAGCAATCCCAAAGCCAATCCGGCAGCATAACATTCCTGTAGATAAAAGATACCCAAATGATGATCCAAGTCTTCCTTTTATAATTTCAGGTTGACTTCTCGAAACCCTAAACTCCTCTCAAAGTCAAAAACCCTAATCTCCTCAAAGATGGCGTCCTTTTCCTTCAAGTTGAATATTCACTTTTAAAATAAATTCAATACTTTAATAAATGCGCCTACCTTATATCTTGATTTGACTTTGGATAAAATATAAAATAATCCTTAATGAGGCGCCACCCTCAAAAAGACCACTTTTCAAAACAACATAAAGTCAATAGACTAGGCCAAGGGGTCAACGTTCGAATAAAATATTAAAACGTGACTTTTAATTAAATATATCAACTTATCTCTCCAATTGTGCCCTGAAGCCAAAAAATGACCAAGTCAACTGACCAAACTGAAGTAGGAAGTCAACCAAGCCGAACCCAACTGAAAAACTGCCAAAAATAGAATTTACTAAAAATAGTAAATTCTTGAAGATGCTCAGAAAGCCGAGATGAACATACCACTGCGAAGCTCTCTGAAAACCCAGAAAGAATCTGCCATTGAATCCACTAACTCTGAGCAAGGACATCCTTAAAAATAGGAAACCCTAATTTTACCTTCCAACTAGCCTTCGGTTTTCCAGAAAAAGGCCAACGGTCACTGGAAAGGTCAGGTTCGAGAAGGGGACATTACAATCCGCCCTTCCCAAAATTGCTTGTCCTCAAGCAATACCACCACAACTCCAGAAATTTTAAAACTAAACCATACGCAACAAGTAATCCCTGGTTCCCACACCCATCGCAGGAAGGACCCACCATGCCGATGCTGCTCCACTCTGATCACATCCGTGAAATCATCATGCCTATGTTGCACTAACCTTCCTTGTAACCCCAAAGTGTTACTGTCCATGATACTCATACTGAAAATTTGTAAAGGACTGAGACCAACTTCATGCAACGTCTCATGTCCAAGAGGCCCAAAGTCAACAGTATCAACTATACCACTGTCAACCACAATGGATAGGCTGCTCAACTCAAAATCAAACTCCTCAACATACCTCCATATTGCAACAAACGAAGCCCTGATGGAAAAAATGATATCTTCAAATCTTCTTGCAAAGAGGAAAGCAATCCTTTGCAAGAGCTCAACAAATTCAGCCTCATGGTTTCTTCTGGAGCTACTATGCATCAACTGAATTATATCGACACCACCATGAAGACTTCTAATCACTCTTACTATTCCAACTCCAAGAGTCTCAGAAGGGAAAGCCAAAGCATGTGGAAGTTCGTTGTCCAAAACCAATATAGTAAAGAAACTATCAAAATTTGCTTCACAAACCTCCATAGGATGCACTCCAAAAGTAGAATGGGTGCGAAGGAACAAATAATCTCTGCTGTTCAAGGCCGAAGTCAGCGAAGTGCAATCTGATTTTAGTACCTCACACAAGAAAAAACAACAGCACCAAAGAAATTCCCAAGTGTGAGTGTATGATATGAGCATAGAGGTGCAAGGTAACAACTCAACAATGGCCGAAAACATACTAGAGCAATCTCCATCTGAAAACTACCACCTCGTTGGCAAGTGGTGATGAAAAAACTCTCCCAAACGAGAGTAACTCCACAAGTAACAGGGCTGGTCTGCCTCCAACCAGCAAGCACGAGTCTCAAAATCTGCTCTTGTCTTAGCCAAGGATCAACGCCAAGAGCAACCAATTGTTCCTCTTTCCAATCCATACTCAAAATTTCTCTCCAATCCATTTGTCGATGAACAAATGGAACCATCATGGGGCTGGAAAAGAAAGTCACAACATCATTAATACTGAAATTTTGATCCTTATCCTTCAAAAAGTCCTTCTTTCCACAAGTGATAAGCTCTATCAACCCATATTGAGAATCCCAAGCATGGATACCCGACTGAAAGTGATCTCCAACATACTGAAAAGAAAACTCAACACATTCCCAAATGCTAGTAAGGATCAAGTGCATACTGAAGAGATTGATGCCTCCGCCAATGAACCTTTGAAGCCTATCTATGAAAGCTTCAACAACATGGGAGCATGAACTATTAAATGACTTCAAATCCAAATCCAAAAATAGACCAATATGTGCCAAAGTATTGTTCAACCAAAGGAATGGATTGACAAACATGCAAACACCCAGTTCTGGTCCATCTTCATTCCCTTCTTCATGAGTAACAAGACTTAAATCTTTGCTCCTTGCTGCTGTAATGAAGTTACCAGCAACTACCAAGTCTTGCTTTGTTAACCCCTTGGTGTTGGGGATGTTGAAATCTCCACGAATCAACACTTCCCATGTAGAGACTCCATCCTCAAACCCACTTATGCATTCATTACTACTCAACATACGTGGCACATCTTCATGGAGTGATATCAAGGCATCCTTAGATTGGAGTTCACGCTTGACCTCATGCTTGGTCACTTCACTACTTGACTCATTTTTCAAAACAAAGAGAGGATTGTCATAAGTTGCTTCAGCAGCCACTTCAAAGAAGGGATTGTCGAAGACTTGGAAGCCATTCCTTTCGTCTCGCTGCCCCAAATCTGCACATGCAACTTTTGACTTTCTTGTGAAACCTTCAAGATCAAACTCCTCTCGAAGACTATCAATCTCATCAATTACTTGCTTGATTTCTCCAGCTCTTCGTGCATCCTCTTGCTCCTTGAAAAGTTTGAAATCTGCAAACTGGTCTTCAACCTTTCTTAGAGCCAACTGAGTTTCTTTCAACTTGTCCTCTGTTGATTTAAGCTCCAAGGTGAGCTCATCAACCCTACTCTCCCTTTCTTCGAAAACAATGAAGGCCTTCTTTGCAGATTCAACGGCATGATCCTGATCTTCAATCAAGTGTATGTATGCTGATTTCAATGTCTCCAAAGAATCTTTGATTAGTTGCAATTTAGGAAGAGCAACTTCATCCTTAACTCCACTTTGTCTCTCTTCAAACTGAGCCTTCCAATAGAGATCATCAACCAAATTGTGTGTGCGATCAAATAGGGATAGCGCTTGCACTTCTTTTTCAAAAGATGCCTTGCATTGATCTTTCCCCTCATGCACATGCAAAGATGGTGAACTGTTGATAGGCTGCAACTGAAAATCAGAACTTCGTTCCTTGCCTTTGCTGTCCTCTTTGCTACTCCAACATTCTTGTACTTCACCACCAACTGGCAGAGAATGCTCATCATCATAAAAAGCGTCATACTCCACAAATTCTTCAACCCATTGCTTGCAATCAGCTTCGTGCATTGATAAATCTGATTTGGGTTTAGTAACACTTTCAAACTCTCCATCTTCAAGAGCCATGTAGTCTTCTAGCTCTTCTTCTTCATCACTGCCTCCTTGATCAAACATTAGACCAGCATCCACCCTGCTCAAGGAATCATATTTGTCCGCTGTTCGGAAAGTTTCCGTAACCACAAATTCCTCTTTAGTAGCTGCAACCACTCCAAAGAGATCATTATGGAATTTTGTGGAACAATCTTCTTCTTCAAAGACAACTTCTCCTCCAAGGGCCACCTCATAGTCTACTGTGCAACCTGGTTCTTGTTCTTCATCAGGATCAAAGGGAAACTTATCCCACACAGGTTCTTTAACATAACTTGATGCCAACACACCCGGATCCCAAATGCTAGTGAGCTGATTAAGATGATCAACTGGAAAAAACTTATCATGCTCCCCTTGTAGTGATGACTCTTTGAATAAGTCAAGTCCTAATTCACTTAAGCTGAAATCATCAAAAAAATTTCTCTCCAATGGCTCAGTTTGCTGATCAATCCCAAGACCAACAATGTCACCCCCGAAATGAAGTGAAGAATCTTCAATGTTTGGTGTTTGAAAAACTTCATCTTCATTATCTTCTATGGAACCCTCATGAGAGATTATGTTGCTGATTTCCTTATGTGGAACTTCTCGGGAAGTTGAGACAGCAACAAGAGCCAATCTATCCCTCACTAAATCTTCAACAAGAGGAGGTACAAACACATCGAAATCATTACCAACATCACCACTTTGGTAACGGTCATAAGCTGATTCAAAGACACCAATAGTATTTCCTTCAACTTGCTCTTCTTCACTTGCTATCACATGCAAGTCAAGGGGCGTATTATGAGGCTCTTCCACACACTCTTCAACTGTCACGTTTTCTCCTTCGAGCTCACGATCATTTTGATGTGATATGTGCACCTTGTTTGTGCCATCTTCAATGCTAGATGACTGATTTTTCTCTTCAACTTGCATATTTGTCGGCTGCAATCCACAAATAGGCACTTCATCTCCTTCCTTCTTTGATTCTTCGAACAAAGCTTGTTCTGCTTCCCTTTTTATCCTTTTCCTAATGTGGTCCACCATCTTCCACTTTTCGGGCCCCACTGACGCCACACACTTCAAATGGGAATCAAATGAAACATTGTACCTATAATCATCTGGCATGGTTTGATATTGCTCACGGAGTTTGACAGCCTCATCTTCACATTGTCTTTTAAACTGTCTGGCATATTCAATGAAGTCCCTTACGACATCACTAACCTTTCCTTCCTCCGATGCCATAGTTGAATCTGACTTCTCACAACCCATAGGCCTTAGAAAATGCAACATCTTTGAAACTTCTGAAAACTAATACTGAACTCAGCTCTGACCTCTGATGTAGAATCTGTTTTCTCTGTCAAGTGAACTCTGATGGGCACAGGATGGCAGGATCTTGGCTCTGATACCACTGAAATATACCGAGCCAATTTTTTCGTTTTTTCAATTAACAATTTACAAAGCAGTGCACCCATTAAGGTTAGATGAGAAAACCAAAACGTGCAAGAAAGCAACTCTAACCAGAATGGCGCCGATGATGGCGAGCATTGGTCAGAGGATCTAAAACAACTGCTTATGCTGTAACTCTAACCAGTATGGCGCCGATGATGGCGATGATGGCGAGCATTGGTCAGAGGATCTTCTACCCTAAATGCTGAATGGGAACTCAACGTCAAGTATGTGCTACCCAATCCAATACGGAGTGAGGGGCGACCATATGATGGAGTGATTACAATAACAATGCTTGAAAAGACAATGCAGAAAGCTGGAAATACTCAACACCCAGAATGTGCTTTCTAACCCAGACTGGGATAGTAGCTACCGCGGAGATGAATAATTTACAATGCAATTCACGGAATGTAAAGATGAGCATTACAAATCAGATAATTATGCAAGATTAAGAACTGCTGCCAGTACTACTGTCAGCTTACAATATGATAGAGAATTTGCCTGCCAAGAGCATAGAGTTAGAACAATTCAACGAGCATTTAGATATAGAATTCTCCTTGCTTAATGGAAATACCAAACTGATTTCTTCTCTCAAAAACCAGATTTAAAATTATGATCAAATCAGATCTGCACCTTTAAATGCAAAACCAGCAACCCTAAAATCCACTAAAATGCTCACAACTCACTCAATACTTGTCAGAATGACATGAGACTTGATGCAAACGAATGCTAGGATGATGACAATGAAGACTAGACAAAGAAACAGCTGACAAATTGAAGTATTTTTTTTTCTAAACACTTGCCAGGCGGAACAAAATGGTACAGCCTCTAGAAATGTTCTACCAACAAGATAAAATCAGATTCTTCGTTATAAATCACCAAAATTTGCACAAATGGGCGCCTAGGGCATATAAATGGTTCTAGCCAATACCCAGAATGAATATATTTTTATTTTTTTGACTTATGAGCAAATACAACATGCAGCTATACTAAATCAGCAACTCCAGAACTTCATTAACATGCTAGAAATTGAACTACAAATGCAAAATAACTACTACAATGCAAAATCTCACTACAAAACACTCAAATAAGCAAACCTCTCCACTAGGTGTTGTCTCTCAAGCACGAAGTCGAGCCCAGAACTAGGAGGCATTCATTCCTCGAAGCAATTCCGCAACCAATTCGGCAGCATAACATTAGCATAGACAAAAGATGCCCAAATGATGATCCAAGTCTTCCTTTTATAATTTCAGGTTGGCTTCTCGAAACCCTAAACTCCTCTCAAAGTCAAAAACCCTAATCTCCTCAAAGATGGCGTCCTTTTCCTTCAAGTTGAATATTCACTTTTAAAATAAATTCAATACTTTAATAAATGCGCCCACCTTATATCTTGATTTGACTTTGGATAAAATATAAAATAATCCTTAATGAGGCGCCACCCTCAAAAAGACCACTTTTCAAAACAACATAAAGTCAATAGACTAGGCCAAGGGGTCAACGTTCGAATAAAATATTAAAACGTGACTTTTAATTAAATATATCAACTTATCTCTCCAATTGTGCCCTGAAGCCAATAATGACCAAGTCAACTGACCAAACTGAAGTAGGAAGTCAACCAAGCCGAACCCAACTGAAAAACTGCCAGAAATAGAATTTACTAAAAATAGTAAATTCCTGAAGATGCTCAGAAAGCCGAGATGAACATACCACTGCGAAGCTCTCTGAAAACCCAGAAAGAATCCGCCATTGAATCCACTAACTCTGAGCAAGGACATCCTTAAAAATAGGAAACCCTAATTTTACCTTCCAACTAGCCTTCGGGTTTCCAGAAAAAGGCCAACGGTCACTGGAAAGGTCAGGTTCGAGAAGGGGACATTACAAATCCACCCGAAGATCAATTTATTGGCCAACTTTCAATTTACCAAATTGAATTATTTCAATTAGGAACTTTACTAGTGACTTAATCAAGTCACAATATAATTAATTAATTAAATAATTAATAAGTCTTACAAGGTAAATAAAAACCATTAAATATTAATTAATTAATTTTAATTGCATTTGGTTTCATTCAAAAGTGCGGACATCGCAACTTATCCATGATAAGTCTACTTGCTTACAACATAGTTTGTTCAACATTTTCCTCACCCACCTCAGCCAAGACTCCCTCCAAAACCAAGGAATTCACCATCTTTTGTGTTTCCTAGAGCATTAATAGCTTCAGAAAAACTATGCCTCCTGATAAAGAAATAATGAAATTTGAAATTATTAGTGTTAATCAATAAAATAGAAATTAAAAATCTAAATCACTAAATTGATGGGTTTTCAGGAAATACACTCACCTAAAGAAGAAATATGGAAATTCAACAATGTTTTATTTCTCCTATCTATCCAACCATCAATCATGATGGTGTAACCCTTCCTCTTCCATATCTCACACTATTCATTAATTGTGGGATTCATATCAGCCATCTTTTGAGTCAAAATAGAGTTCTTTATCTCCTTATCATTAGGAGCTTTGAATCCTACCTTAAAAAATGTAATGGCATTTACCATATTTTTCCAATAAGGAGACCTAAAACAAAATAAAATAGGTATTATAAAATTTAGAATTTAAATTCTTACAAACCCTTAAATTCAAAAATTCAAAAGACAAAGAAATCAAACAATATATTTTAAAACAAAAACAATAATTAATTACCTAGCTACATGAAATGGAATGGTACAATAAAACCAACACTCTCTTATTGCACTCCTTGTTGTATCATATGTGTCCTTATTCCAACCACATGCTTTTAAATGCTGGTTGGGAACCTAAAGTAGTCTGTCATATAATATATAAATTTAATTTAGATCCATGAACTCTAGGCCCAACACTAACACTACCACTGCAACTACTCAAAGCTTTAGGAAATAAAGAAATTGAAGAAGAGTCTCTATAAATGGTTGTCATCTCTTCTGTTTGCCTCTTTTTTAGTTTCTTATGTTGACCGAAGGTCTCTAATTGACTTTCTACATACAACTTCAAAAGGCATTTTTGGGCACACTTTAGCATCTTGGAACGATATTTGTGTAAGATGATATTTCAATTGGTTAATGCCTCCCTCAAGAATTTTTTCTTGCAATGTAGACAAGTTACCTCCCCTTTCTTTGACCCAGGGATGGCGCATTTCCAATAAGGGTCCTTTCTACACTAACATTGGAACAATTTACAAATATAAAGTATGTTGCAATAAGAAAAAATGGAAAAAAAATTAACATTTACAGTTTGTAGTTAAATTAAGATTAAAAAAAGAAGTAAGAATTGTTAGGATTTGCAGTTATAAAATAGAAAAAAGTACAAAAAAAAAATAAGAGTTTGTTAATAAAAAAGATTGAAGATAGTCAAGGGTTGTTCTTTGTTCCATGAAACTAAAAATATACAAAATTACCTCTTCAAACTTGCTTCAAATCGATGATGGCTGCTCCAAACCAACTATAGGCTCTCCTAAATGCTCTATAGCCTCCTTCAGATGCACCAAGGGCTACGACAAACTTGCCAACTTGTGTGCATGTTTTTTCTTCTATGACGTGATTTTGGCTCCAATATTTTTTTTTTCTACTATTTGTGCTAGCAAACAAAATGGGTGTGGTTTTAGAGTGTTGGATTTTATTTTAGTGCTTAGGTTTAAAGCTTTTTATTTCTTTTCTTTTGCTTTTTCTATATTTTTTTATGCCACCAGCCAAGTCTATTGGTTAGGACTTGTCAAGTACCCAAGACACAAGTGCCTGAGCCTTGTTTCAAACTTTCAACCTCCTCGCCTTGAGACTTGCCCAAGTCTTGGTGAGTCTCTACAAGTCTTGTAGCACTAGTCAAGGACTACTTGCCAAATCTATAAATTGAAATGTTCAATACTGTAGATGTACATGTTTAAGAGTTAATGATGTCTGATTCATGACCTATATGAGAAGAGAGAAGAAAGCTTGTAGTCAATGATTGTTGTCCCTGCTAGGACAGAATCAAGATAAAGACAATCAAGTGATGAGATTCTAGATGATGAAAACAAAGCCATCATAGAATTGAGCAAGAATATTGCTGAGACAACCTTCCTCATGGCTATTCCAGTCCAAGACCAGATTAACAAGAATGGTAATATTCTCTGCTCTCTCTTCTATTTCTAGTTCAATCAACTATCCCAGTCAGCCCATCAAAGTTTACTCTGAATCTGAGCTTATCTCTAAAAAAGGCTACACCCATATCTACTTGTCTCACCACCAAGAGTGAGATTTCTGCTGCCTCCCACTCCACCCATCAAGCCCACTGTATTTTACCCAATTGCCCTTGAAGTTACAAGTCCCTTCCATCTTTACAATAAACCGGGACTGTCCTAATATTCATCCCTATGATACAAAAACAGGCACTCAAGGTCAAGGACTCGAGACACCATGGTCTCCTTTGCAGTAACTAAAATGGTACATCAATCCATGTTGATTTAGCTAACATCAATGATATTCTTCATGGCCTCACAAAAGTTTAAGAATCCAAAAGCATGGAACAAGCTAACCAACATAATTGCATTAATCTGTTGATTAACAATGTTCAAGATCTTAAAGACAACCAAGTGGCCATAATAAGCTGCTTAAATAAATAGGATGAATGCCTCATGCTGCGAAGACAAAGCTATCAGAGTGTACGAAATGATACTGAGGCCATCAAGCATTATATGAGCAAAAATAAGGTGAGAATAGAAATTCCAGCAGCTTGTCCTACATAATCAACACCAAATGGCTACCAAGAGATGAACCAATGAAAAGAGCTTTCAAATAGCTGAGTAACAGTTCCTGCTTAACATTGAAATGCAACTCCCAGTAGCCATGCAGAAGGAACAACTGGTGGTTGGCTCTGGAACACACAGAGAAGAAATGGATGTGATCCTCTCATCACCAAGTGCCCTTAATACATGCCCCTGTTTTATTTTTTACAAGTTATCCTGGTATGACTTGGTAAAACATTTGTATTCCTGAATATCTAAAGCTTTCTCTTGCTTACTATTTTCTCTTTTAGATTCCTAGACATCTCCCCTCATCCAAAAGGACATCTGTATATCACCCAGATTTTGATCCATGTGATCCTCTTCTAGGGTTTTTGTATCTATATATTTTATATCAATGTATATTCTCTTTTATCAAAACAAAATGAGTTATCTTGGTGGCATTTGTATTCTCAGTATCACTTAATTAAACAGAAGAATAGTTTCGTACCACTTTCCTTAATTTGGTAAATCCCACTTGCAATGTGACCTATGGTTTCGATCCCATGCCTGAGAGGTATCTCTTCCATCACATTCACCCAGGACTTGCACCTGGCCCTGTTCATTGAGGTATTTTACCCAATTTCAACACTATCTACTAAATATTTGAACATAGCATTTAGGCTTTGGAAGCCTTAATAATTTTTTAGTTCCTCCCATTCAGCATTATTTTGGACCAATTACAAAGCATATTCAATGAACAATCTTTCTCAGCTTTCACATTCTGTATACTATAAAACAACTACACGATGATTTAAAATTAAAAACGATGTATGTCATGTATCAAAATGGAATCTATAACAGAAATCTTTCTTTTCCACAGAGTGCACCCTACTTCACATAATTAGAAGACCGGTAATTTCTGTGGCTCTATCCAAACTTCCCACAATAGAGAGCTAAGCTTTTTGTTCATGAAAGATTTTAACTTTGCAAGAATTATCATTTCATTTGAGGCTTTAGTTTACATTGCATATAATAAAGATAACAAGAAAAGATAAATTAAATCAAAACTACAGCATCAAATTATAAAGCATTTAAGTTGAAATTTTCTTACTATTTCCATGCTCTTCTTGCTCAATGCATCACCAATCATCACAGATTTACGACAAGCACGAGACGCCAACATAGCTCGCACTCTTGATGGACAAATAGCAGATACAGATCGTGATACAACCTTTTTGCATGAATTATCAGAGGGATAAGAGCATTTAACAGAACCGTTATACTCTGAAATAGATGGTGCTGGCTCATCAACAAGAATAGATATTAGCTCCTGCACATCTGCCAAAATGAATTGTTAGTTTCATGGAGCATAAAAATATTTATATGAATCTCTAAATATCATGTTAGTGATGAGTTTTTGATAAACCACATAATCTAATGCATGATTCCAGATTGCATCAAAAGAATCTATCATGATCTTCCAATACTACTGTGGAAAATACATGTCTCACCTCCAACACCAAAAGTGATGTTCCTGCTATAAGGAACAGCTGTTAAAAGAAACCTCCGTCCAGCTGGTGCATCAGTGTCCTCAACAAAATCAAATCCATTCCTTCTGAACAAAGGTTGCAACTTATAGAGATTAATTTCAAATTAATAACTTGTCATATTATAATGTTTTCAAAGAATTGTATCCAACATATATCCTATGGAACCTGAACAACAAACACAAGAAGCTTCTCATTTTTCAAAGTAATATTTACTGTTCTACAAAACTAACTGGTCTTCAACCTCGGTCATGACAATGCATGATAAATCACTTAAATGCAGAATAAAAGTCCTCAAGTGTGACAAGCATTAAACCAACAGTAGGTCAGGCACACTATAGGTTTCAAAAATATGAATGGATTTGAATATCCAGGATTTTCAAAATCTTTAGAAATGAAGATGTGAGTGTGTGTGTGCGTGTGTGTGCACGCAAATATATCAACCCACTCATCTATATGAATAGAAAAACACATCTACCTAGTTTACTATGTATTGTTAATCTATATTTAAATATAAAACAAATTTCCAATTAGATCAGTATTGCTAAAATGATTAAACCGGACAGTCATGGAGATACCTAAAAATGTAGCATGTATGCTCCAGATGTATCCTCCTCAAATTTGGGAGGTCTGGGACGATTTACAAATTGTGAAAATTATAAAAATCAAATTTCTAACTGAAAGTTACAGGTGACAATTAACTGTTTTGATTTTTAGTAGTATCCACATATTTTCATTTGTGTTTTGTTCCATTTCTCAATAAATTGCCTATCGTTTAGACCACAATGAACCAGATACTCTTAAAGTTAATCTTTAATAATGTGCAAGGTCCTCAAAAATAAATAGAAGGATGATATTCTCCATACCACAAGGTTGACAACCTTCCATGTCCCTAAAACATCTTACATGAACCAAACATTTAGTGAGAAATATGCCTTCATATTACATTTTAAAATGATTAATCTAGGATTTTACTTAGCAAAATCAATACCATAAAAGAAATTGCATCTTTTATTGGGAAAATCCAATGATGAGAAAAAAAACTAAATAGTCAATATAGCTCCTGCAGACTCCAGTTTGGATAAAGAATATCTATGCACCATTAACTTCGATTTTTCAACATATATTGATTAAGATTGGTAAGTTTGCAATTAGAATTATGATACAATATCCAAGTGCCTATTACTGTGTTATCACGGAATCTAGCAGCGCTCGTTCCACGGATAACCCCCCTACGAAACTTGTCCGTTTCCTAGGATTCGTGAAGTTCAAGCACGCATAACGAAGTGATTTTCAAGCCACCTCGAAATGCGTTCCCAAGCCTCGAATAGTCAATTCGAGCATTCCCCCATGTTCGCCTCGCGAAGACCTTCGAAACGAGATCTTTCGCGAAGTTTCACTGTTCATACTTAGTGAATTACGAAAAATGCAGTGGCACTGAAAAAGTGCGCTCCTGCCCTGAAGCCAAAATTGGCTAAGTCTGGAAAATGCAAGGGCGCTAAAATTTAGCGCCCCTGCATGCAGTGAAATTCCCAAAAAGTGCAATAGCGCTAAATTTTAGCGCCATTACACTTTTCTTCGCCACTTAGACTTTTTTATGGCTTTGGCACGTTTCTCCATGATTTCGCGTTTTTCGTCAATCGTGCCACTTTTCGTGCCTAAATTTATTGCTCGACTTGAGTTAGGTTTTTGATTTTCCTTTTTCACTTAAGAGTCTTTTAATTCGCCCTTTTGCATTATTATGAGCTTTGTTCTTTTCTTCCTCTTGCTGGGCGAATTGCATCTCAACTGCAAAACACGTTTTTTGAAGATTTTCGCCATTCTTTCTTCAGCAAGCTTCACGTTTCATACTAGTAAGTCGCTTTTGTTTTGTCTTCTTCCATTTTTATATGTTCTCTATACGCGTTTTTAGCTACATATTTATTCTCATACGCATTTTGTTCTCTCCATTCGCGTTTTTCTTTATACGCGTTTTTGTTTTCTGTTTGCTTCTCCTGCATATCCCTTCTCTCCATTCGCGTTTTGCCTTCGCGTTTTCTATTCATTATTTGTCTTCAACGTGTAATGAATGGCGAGTTTTGTTTCCAGACGCAATGGAACCCTACGCATCCTTTCCATAACTCTTCTACGCGTTTCATTCTCATTCTAACACAACGCAAATTCTTGTGTTTCATTTTAACTCCATTCTCCTTACAAGCTTGTATCTTTCCAACATTTTTATGCATGTTAAGCGCGTTATTCATGTCACTCTCTTCATACGTGTTGGAGCGAACTTTGAAATCTCAAAAAATAAAGATTTCTTGATGAAACCCTTGAATGCATATGCATTGATATTGAGATAAGTGTTCAAAAGCTTTCATGATTCAAACAAATTGCCTTTGCCAAGCACGAGCGCCCTCGCCATTCCCTCTTACATCTGCATTTCAAAAATTGCCAAAAAAGAAGCAGAAGAGTTGAATGTTGGCGCTATGACATTTTGAAAAGGTGAAAATTTTCCTAACACTGCAAGATGTAAGGGCGCTAAAATTTAGCGCCCTTGCATCAAAAGTCATTTTTCTGAGATGTAAGGGTGTTGAATTTTGGTGCCCTTACACTTTTTCCAAGTTTTCTCTAAACCTTCCTAGATAAGCTTCATTTTCGACCAGTGCACCCCTGAGCCTCATTTTTCTACCTTTGTGCATCATTTTGCGTGCCTTGTCATCCACTTCATGATTTCCCATCCTCGTGCTCATTTCACGCTTTCCCATGTTTCCTAACAATTGGTGTTTGTTTTGGCTAAACGGATTGCAGTCTATTTTCAAAGATCGTCAAATCAAGAGTGATCAGAGTTCCACTTCTTTTTGATGACTGCTACTAAGCCTCCTTCTTCTTCAAAAGAAAAAAGCAAGATGAAATACAAATATCAAGGCATCTATCCGCCGATTATGGTGCTTTCCAAAGTCGAAGAAATAAAAGATACAGAAGTTGGTCATCAAGACTTGGTTGACTTCGTAAAGCTAACTGAGACGAAGCCTCTTCCTGATTCAATGAGAGCGATCGTACACAACAACCTCCATTTGGTGGCGATGTTTCCTACAGTTGCGCACAATAGCGAGTTTGTTCTTCAAGTTGCATCTCATTATATCCAAGAAAGCAGAAGCGTGATCGACTCTTCCGGGCACGAGATTCTGAGACTCGACCCCGACTTCTTTGATATTGTCTTCAAGGTCCCTCATATGGAGAAATACATTGACATCTCTATATCAAAAGCACATGAGATCTTTGATTCTGATCCCAATAAGGCTAAACAGTTGATAAACACTCAATGGCTCAAGAAGCCTAGATCATCTGTTTCTAGATGGCCGAAAGGACTCTTGAGAAGTGACTTCAAAGATGACGTCAAGGATATGATCACGTTTCTAAGCAGGGTGAAGGGCTTGCCGGAATCATCCACTTTTCACGATTGGATGTATGAATACGCCGAGAGGGATCATAAGAAGCGAAGGTGCGCATGTATTGGTGGGGCAAAACAAATGGAGTGATGAGATACACCAAACGAGGTGATTAATGCTCCTTCTACATTGAAGTTATACATGACTTCTTACCTGGTGTACGCGGCGGCTGTGATGAGACAATTCCCAGGTCTATCTACAAAAGGGAATCGGATGATGGTGCCTGTGTACAGATATTTCTATCAATTGGAGTTGAAGGAAAGCTTTCATCATTTCAGACGGGTCACTGATGCTTTCTTTGCGCCTATACTCTTCAACTTTGATCC
>VDFB02097719.1:0-14366 GCA_007258455.2 Sequoia sempervirens
CTTTGCAAAACAATTATGGTAAGTTTTAGGTAGTGTTAACTAGGATTACTTCATTGGCTTTTATATTCTAAATCATTGGCATTAATGGATTGACTAGCTATATGCATGAATGGTAAATGAACTTGTTGCTAGAAATAAACTTGTATTGTTGACAGTGGTAGTCAATTAATCCTTGATATCATTATTGTAATGGTGTAAAAAAAATGTGCTTATTTTTTGGATCTCATTGGGTTTGTTGTTACAAAAAAATATATTGTTTTATTGTTTGAACTGCTTTAAATATAAATAAAAGAAATGCTAACTGAGGTACAAATTGAACTAATCAGTAATTGTAAAATAATCTATGGATTTATTTATAAATTAACTATTTACTAGCTAGCATTATGAGAGAACTCATTATTTCATTCATTAATCCTAACAAATAACCACATGCTCAACATGAAATAACATACTACATGTGGAAAGAGAGATGATGCTAGGTGGGAGAAGGGGCGGGGCTCCTTATTTGAATTCTATAGGCAATTTAGGCGATGGTGAAGATGATTCAGAGGATGACAACGACTAGTGTTTGCTTGGTGCGGGATCTCATCTCTATTTCCTGGTGCTGGGTGCTGGTGGGTGGGTCCTTTGCTTTTGATGGATAGAGGTTTGGCATTCATCATTTTCTCTGGTTGTTGTCCTTGTGAGAGGCGAATCCTAGTGGCTTCGTGTTTTGGTTTGGAGGTCATGTTGTGGTGCGGAGGTGGCTTTTTTGTTCCATCTTTTGGAATTTTGTACTAAGTGGTTCCTTTTTTCATGGTCCCTGTGGGCTAAGGATGGGTCTAAGATGTTGTTCTCGGGATTCAACTGTATGTCTGGAGCTACTCTAGCCGCATATGTGATTCCTGAGATGCGCAGCAAGAAGAGCAGCGACAAGGGCTTCCTATTTTCTGAGTGCTGTGTTGGAGTTGGAGGCTTGTTCGATGTCATCGACAAGCCTTTCTCTTTTGTGCAGATTCTTCCGTGGGTAGTTTTTGGCTGGGGTATGCTCGGGTGTTTACCGATTGTCCTTTACTTTCGGTGAGGTGGGTGCTTCCACTCTAGGCCTATGTGGCCTGTGTGTGGCTTACTAGACTTGTGTTTGGCCTCTCCTGGTTTGGGGAGTGATGGTGTTTTTTGAGGATGCCCTCCCTGTTGTTATTTATGTCAGCCTTCTATTGGTTTCCATCAGACTGGTGGACTTTCTTGGAGCTAGGGGTGGGGACTCTGTTGTTGCCCTGGGTTAGGGTTATGCTATTGTTGGAGCTGCGGTGGCTCTCGTTGGTTGTTGGCAGACAAGTCTATTTCCCTTTGTGTATTATGGTGCTAGTGGGTTTCCCCCTCCGCTTTCTTGCTCCCTACAGGGAGTGTGGGGTTGCTTGGGCTTCTTCTAAGTTTTTGGGTTGAAGGAGGGGCTTATTTATGGTTTTTCTCAATGTAGTAGGATGGCTTGGGGGCTTTATGTGTTGGCTCTTTCTTCTTCTCAATTCTTCTTGGGTGTTTGTTGCACCCGTGCATTCACTGTTTGGCAGCTTGGTGGCTTGGTTGTGGTTTCTTCTTGGCAGGGAGTGTGGGTTTGCATGGGCTTCCTTGGAGTTTCTAGGTTGAAGAAGGGGCTTATTTCTGGTTCTGCTCGATGTAGTAGGATGGCTTGGGGGATTTATTTGTTGGCCCCTTCTTCTAGGGTGCTCGTTGCTTCTACGCATTCTTTGTTGGGTGGCTCTCATTTTGGGGTTTTGTCAATACAGTTGTGGTTTCCAAATGGTAGGTGGATCTCATTACCTTTTATCTTGGTTTGGAGACTGTTTTGAGCTATTGGCCCATTTGGTGGAGTGGTTATGCCTTGTGCTCTGCTGGGTTTTGTGTGGGCCTGCGCTAGTGTTATCAGGAGTTTCTAATTATGAGTGCAGGTGTCTTTCTTAATCCCTTGTTCATGGTTTTTCCCCCGTGTTCCTTGCTTTTCTATGATGGTGGTTGGGGGCTAGTGTTTTAGTTAGATCCTTCGGTGGGTATGGATTTAGTGTTGCATTAGTTTTGTTTAGTATTGAAGGTTTTGAGGGCTAGGTGGTTTTCTAAAATAATTTTGAAGACCCAAATGCTGTTGCTTGCTTTGGCCCCCCTTCTCACTGCGGTCCCTTCCTTCTCCCTAAATAGTAGGTCTTCTTTTGAGGTGAAGTCCTCTCCTTTGGAGGTGGAGTCCTCTCCCTCTTGGGTTGCGATGTATTCTGTGGTTGAAGGTCTCTTCCTACTTTTCCCATTGAGGGGGTTCCCATTTCTACTGAGATGGAATGGTGGTTTGTAGGGGTGTTGTGGCTACGGTGGGTTGGGCATGCTGGGTTTTGTCTCCTATAGAGGTGGAGAGAGCAATTGGTTTTTATGGAACATGCTTGGAGCCTCGAGTTCTCGTGAAGACCTCTCCTATAGAGGTGGAGAGGGTATGTTGTTGGGCAAGGTTTTGTCTACTTTTGGGGTTCTGCTTCTGTAGACCTATGACTTAGTTGTTTCTGCCAGTGGTTTGGTGAGACTAATCTTCTTGAGTGACTTGCTTGCTATGGCTTGGTTGTTGCAGGCTTCTCTCTTTGGTTTTTGGTCCCTGCTAAAACCTAGTTGTATTGGGTTGTTGGTCCTATCAAAACCAATGGGTTCAAGATTCATGTAATATCTTGGTTTTGTGTTGGGCAACTAGTTTTGGCTGTTGGTTTTTCTTTGTTTTACTGCGGGGTTTTATTGACTTCTCTTTAGGCAGCTTGACCCTCCTTGTTTGGGTTTCAGGTCCCTTCAAAACCTGATGGTTTCTGCTCCATTGAAAACCTATTTTTCTCTTTATCAAAAATTAAACTAGCTAGCAAAAAAAATCAAACTAAATCCTAACCTTCAATACTAGAGATCATTGGCCAAGAGTAACTTGAGGAAGTGTAATTGAATATAATATTGAATTATCTCCTTAAGAGAATGTCATACTTTTTTTTTATCATAAAAAATCTTGTTATTATGTCATCATGAACATAAGAACCTGTTAGAGGGTGTAATTGATATATATAAAGGTGAAGGAAAAGCAAGAAATAAATACAAACAAAATAAACATGTATTAGGAAAACTCAATGAGTAGGAGAATACAATACATACAAAATATAATCAATTATTAAAATGAGTTTGAAGAGATAGTAAAAAGAGTATCCATTGAATGACATTGCAAAGAAAGGTTTAATGTACTTTCTACATAATTGATCAACATAATGTATAGGGCTTTATTCTAGGATATTTATGGTCCATGTGAGTGAGTGTGTGCATATGAATTTGAACACTCTTTAAAACTTGATTTTCAGAAAGTTTTTAAAATAATAATAGAGGGTTATAAACATGCTTGATATGAAGAGAATGGTGAAGGACATGAAAAACAAAGAGATAGGTGCTTGAAACACTCAGACTTCATGATTTTATTTTCTTGGCTAAAACTACTAGTTGCAATAGATAGGCAAATGTGAAATTGTCAAGATGATTGTTTGACCATTGTGGGAATTATGTAATTATCATGGAAATTCCACATTTGTGAGTGTGTTATATGACAACCACATTGACTATGCAAATCAGCATGGTCAACCACCACATGGTAAGAATTGATGATTCTAACAAAGTATATGAAACTAGGGATTTTGAAGGAAAATAAACTATGAAAGGAAAACTACGCAAATGAGAATTGAACATATAGGAAGACAGAGCAAGCAAGACTAAGGGAATGTCCAAGAGTCTTAATTGGTTGTTTTTTATATTATAACAATACTTTAGATAGTGTTAATTATCATTAAACTCAAAAATTTAACCCAAACAAAGGAAATGTAAAAACAAATACTTACAATACCAAAGTCTAATCATAAATAAAAAAATCACATCAAGGCTCTCTATTCATGTGTAAGTTGATCTCTACATCTTTAGAATAATAATTTCCTATTATCTTTAGCATGCTTTTCCACAATAATATCCATATTTTTGGTACACAACTCAAGAGAAGAGGTGGAAGATGTCAGTGTTCACATTATTTTTCTAAACAAATAATTTTTCATTTGGAAGGAACAATAATTTTATTTATCAAGTGGTTAATTTTGTAATTTGATTTGAGAGTAGAAATCTTAGCTAATAGCATTTTGTCAAACATTTCCAAGACGTGATCCTAGTCTCATCTCTTATCGTGTTAAGGGTCTTACACTAAGCAAGACTCAATCCCTAAAGACACATTTCACAATTTTCAACTTCACCAATAAATTAAAGACCCTTTAATACTAATCACTTTTTAAAAAAGAATACTTGATTAAAGATGTTTAATAGGAAATAAAGAATTATTTAAGAAAAAAAGGGTGCATTCACCTTAAGTAGCACTAACCTGGAATTACCATTGGAATAACATTCGCATGTACGTTGTATTGATAAGCACTCCATGCGATAGATACGTCATATGTATAAGAGTTTATAGATGATCGAATAAATATGTAGAATCTTAAGAAAAAAATTACTTTTAACAGTACGTTAAAAACTTATCATTTACCTTATTTTCTATCCGATTGTAAACATTGTTCTTATTTAATCACATAATTCATTTAAAATTACAATTATATTTAGCTGGACCAGACTCTAAGACATACAACTCTGAACAAATACCTTGTATTACAACCTTTACTAACTCCCTCCTCTTATCTGTCTCTGTCTGATTAAGAACTAAAGTTCAAACGCAGCGAGCTTCCCAAGCTCATGTATACCCTCTATAAGATCCTCTACTCTGCCTAGCATCTCAATCACAAGTAAAGGAAAGGTGGCCCATGCTTCAACACGCTTTGCCACGTTGCATTTGCTTTCACACTGCATCTCAACATCACTCTTCTCTCCTTCATTAGATATTCTGATATGCTGTGGCTTCTCATGATGCTTTCTTGGGTTTCCACTTACGTTAGTGATTTTCACAGGACTTGTGAGCTTTCATCTGGATTGATAATATGCCATATTCTGTGCTCAATGCAGACTAACGAATGGAGGTCCTCAACTGCAACCTTCAAACTCTCCATCATGGAATGTGGGGAAGGACATTTCTTCATGCATTTTATGCTCTCTGCCAATTCATGCAGAACTTTGGTTGCCTCCATACCCACTTTATAAGAGCATAGCTTGGTCAGTTCAAATTGGCTAAAGTGGGGTGTCTGCATGGTGACAAATTTTAGTCAGGAGAGTCCCCTGAATTCTCTAAAAACTTGAGTAATGTAGTTAAGATTTCATGTCTCACCTGATGGTCTGAACGAAGGCAGCCATGCAGAGCAACAACACAGTAATCCATGTGACGTAGCAGGCCTCCTACTTTCACATATTGCTTCCATGGATACCTGAATCCGAACTTGCCATGACCCGGCTCCCAACATGCAAAATTTGCTTGTGAAAATTTCAAATAAATTAATATATCCATAATTTCATTTGAGGTATTATTTAGCTTAACTGTTGGTACAAACTATAAAGTGTGTATTCTTTATATTATTTTTAATTCATAGACAAATTATATTTAACAAATAATATGACATAAAAGAGATATGATATTTCTACAATCTATAAAATTAAAAGATAAAGTTTTAGATTTAACGATAGATTTATTTTAGTAACAATATTGTAATTCACACTTCATAATTATTTATTATGACGAAGAAGAACTGTTAAAGATACATTTTACACTATAATCTAAAATATTAATGCTAAAATAAATACATAATTAAATCTAAAAATTGGATCTTTCAATACAATACTTTACTACCATTTAATTACAAACATACACAATATTTCAATCTAATGTTTAAATACAATTTAATGATGATTATAAAAATTGAATTATTAACAATAACAATATAAAAAAAATTGTCTTGTTTTTTGGTATTTCCTTTTGTTTTTGACTTTCTTATTTCTTTGTATGAGCTTAGCCTTACTAGCTCCTATAAAATATATTTACTATAATCAAAACAATATACAAAAATTTCATTCTATTAAATTTAAAAGACAAATTAAAAAATCTCTACACATTTTTTTCTATTACTTGTAAAATCACTGAAACTTTTTAAATAATATTCAATATTTTATTAAAAATAAATTTATAAAACATACAATATAATCTAAATAAATTAGAGACTTTAACCCAAAACATACAAATTGTAAATCACAAAGTATAATTTAAAATATACAAATTAGAAATAACAAAGTATAATTCAAATTTGTATATAAAAATAATTCTAGAAGCTTTTCAATATAATGTTTTACAAGATGGGTTTTAGTCTGTGTTCAAGCTATACATATTGGACTGCAATAAAAAAAATCATAAACTAAATTATTTTCTTTTCCAAATATCACACATCTTGAGGTATACCAAGGATTCTTCACTGGCTTTAGAATCTAAGACATCGTTACATCCCTTGCAGATTGTGTCTTCTATACATTTTACCGATTCTCCTTCATTCATCTTACAGTTCTCGGAGCCTTTAATGTACTCCATCATGCATCCTGCAACAATTTATCACTTCCCTGAAATGCTACAAACGCTGTGAAAATAGATAGCAGATATGGTATCAAATTAAGGTATTAATTTTACCTTCAAGAGAATCTGCTAAACCATGAATTCTCTTAACAATGGAGTTGTGGAGATCTTCTCCAGCCCAGTTGGGACAGATACACAGATTAATAAGGAGGGCCGTCGTGAATCCAATTGCCATTGTGTACAGGCGTTGGTAAGTCATGACTAATATGTTGTCAACTCTGTATCCAGAAACTGTTATCATGTTGAAATTGAGAATGAAAATGAGCAAGCCGTAGTCATATTTTCTCTTTATCTTGGGGAAGAAACGAAAGAAAGTTGCAGTTGTTCGTGATGAAAGTCAATACCAGGTGAGTGTTGAATCAAAAGTGATCACAATTCTTATCATTAAGGGAAAAAACTGATGTAGGAATGTTCCCGAATTAACCTACCAATAATGAAACAGGAAGAAGCAATGATGACAGGCTCTCCAACCCCGCCAGCCTCCTCTGCAATATGACTGACCAATATAGCAAGAGAACCTGCTACCACTGTGCCTATTCCTCTGTTCAGCCACTTATACAGAGTAGCACCTGGACAACAAAACTGTTCAAGCTTGATTCCCACAGATTGGTATTCACAAAGCTCTAAAATAAGGACAAAATCAGATTCATCATTAATTATCAAAGCTGTGGCAGCTTAGTGGAAGGAGATTTTGATGTAACTTACTTTCTAGAAACAACGATGTATATAGTATAACTGTATCTATAAACTTGTAACAAAAACAAGTATTCACTGAGAAATTACCTGCTGTGAATTCAGAAACCACAGCAACAGTCATCATAGCCCAGATGGCATTATCATCGACTCCATTGAACAGAGGCTCCATCAGATAGAACAATGACACAACTGCTACAGCCAGTCCAACTTTGACTGCATGTATGACTCTCCTTGGATCAACTTTGCCCAACAACCACACTTCTCTTGCCAGATTTTTCAGAATGTTCATCATTTTACTCACCTTCTTCTTACATGCACTCTCAATTTTGGAAGAATTCTTCCCACCATTTTCTTGCCTGTCTATACTGATCTTACAATCATCCAAAATCCCAGCATCCATAACGAAATCAGGAACACTACCTTGAAATAATACTATCAGCCTTTATACACAAATTCCAAGCTTGAAAACTCTACTCAAGCCCATCAAATTCTTATCAATTTTTTTTAGGCAAATCAAGTCTAATTGGTAAGCGTTTGTTCTCAAGCTTGATGAACTGCAGGATTTGCAGACCTCCTTATCATATATATTGAGGAGGAGGGTTGCATATTAAGGGAGGGCTGTGGCTATCTAGCCCCCAAAACGGCATGGGGTATCGGATGCCCCATGCACCATACTCGACCGTCCGTGCGCGCCAGCCAACTGACAATCCTGTGCAGGCCGCCGTATTTCTCAAGTTTTTTATTTTTTACCGTGTCCAATATATGGGAATTATATATAATATGTTTTGTAATATTTTAATACATATAATATGTTTCTAAATTTATAATGGAAACATATATTGTAAATTAATTGATAAATTTAAAAAACATATAATATTTTTTAATCAATATTTATATTATATATCTTATTATATGTACAGCTGTTTTTGAATTTTATTTTATTTTTCAAGAGAATATTGGTTAACCTATCAAAAAAATATATATAATCACAATGTTTTAAAATAATAAAAATTAACATTAATTATTTTTGAACAATAAGTTGGTAACCATCTTGACCTAATTATATATTTTGTGTTTAAATGGATCATTAAATATACTAAAAAATATGTATTCAAAAATATGTTTTATAAATCTATAAATTTTATTTAATTGATCTAATTAATCAAAGTGTTAAAAGTTAATAATATTTTATTTTTAATATTAAACTCAAGTGTAAAAGTGCTTCGGATTTAACTATGTGTGCTTTTACATCAAGTTCTAATTTTTAACATTGAACCCAAGTGTAAAAGTGCTTCGGATTTAACTATGTTTTTTTTACATCAAGTTTTAATCACACTAATATAATGTATTAGTATATCATGTTATAAATGGAAACATATTAGTTTAATTAAAATATATCATTAAATTATAAAAAGTAGTGTACCATTTTTTTTCAATTAAGTTTAAACTTACACTTTTTTTTTCATTTCTCTATATAATATTATTAGCCTATTTTTTCCATCTAATTTATTTTGTGATTTAATCCTATTTACTGCTCCTTTTAACTCCTTTTCTCTCATACCCTTGGTTTTTTATTCTCTTGCCACCTCCCTTCCTTTTAAGAGGTTTCATGCACAATCTATATATCCTTCCAATCCTCTTCTTAATGCATCCTTAATTCTAATCATAGATTGAACTCTAATTCTTGTGATTATTATATTCATATTAGGGTTACTTAAAGTGATTATAGCCATTAATCTATATTTTTGGTCAACCCATAATATATTAACATTGAATGTAACCCTAATCCTACCCTCACAGTGATTCTAACCATGGTTCACTCCCTATAAATTATTATATTTAAAATATTATAATAATATATTTATTAATATATTACTAATTCTTTAAACCTATTACTAATTCACACTAAAAATATTATTTAATTATTTAGATAAACCAATATTATGCTTTCACTTTAAATATTTTTATTATCATAGATTGAACTCTAATTCTTGTGATTATTATATTCATATTAGGGTTAAACTTAAAGTGATTATAACCATTAATCTATATTTTGGGGTAGCCCATAATATATTAACTCTAAGTATAACCCTAATTAGATTAAAACTTTAATTTGTCTAATGATAAACTATATTATAGGGGGAATAAAGTGACACCATAATGTTAAATATAGCATGCAATATATCATGATGGGTATGGTTTGTGATCTATAAAAAAATCTAAGATAAATAGGGTTTTGAAGCCCTATTTTATTGAAGGGAGGCCTGACATCATAATATTTATGTGTTGTATAGTTTAGAGAAGCTCATATTATGAATAGGATTTTAAGGCCATATATTATGGTAGCTTACAATGCAAAAGAAGGAAAAAGATCTATTATCATGCTATTGTTTTATCTGTGGACTTTATTAAAGATTATAACACCTTTTCAAAATCTTTGCTTAAATAATTATCAAATTTTATATTAATAAAAACTTTAAAGTATATTGATGTATAGTCTAATTATATATTTATTACTTGTTTGATAATAGATATCAATTCAAAATTGATAATAAATATTATTATATTTGATAAATAAAATATTTCAACTAAAACAAAATTTTAAGTAATATATATTCTTGTTTCATTTAAAAAATATTTACAATGAGAACACAATCATACATTTGATTAATTATATTTATTATATCTAGAAATTCTATAGTCAGTTTCATATGTAAAATAGATCTATTTAATTTAAAATAAATATTCTTCTGAAATATTTTTAATGAAAAATTTAGAAATATATATAAATGCAAACAAAATTTCAACTATCATTTTTGTTCTACAAGTTTAAAAAATATATTTTGATATACATCAAAAGAAAAATAATCATAAATACATAATTATATAAATATAATGGATTAAAAAAATATGAATATACATTATTAATTATATCTTTTTAATTATATATTTACATAATTAAAAATTTATATAATATATAATATAATATAAATATTGATTAAAAAGTATTATATGTTCTCTAAATTTATCAATTAATTTACAATATATTATAAATTAATTAATAAATTTAGAAACATATTATATATTAAAATATTAGAAAACATATTATATATAATTCTCGTATATTAAGCACGGTAAAAAATAAAAAAACTGAGAAATACAGCGGCCTGCACAGAATTGTCAGTGGGCTGGCGCGTGCACGGACAGTCAAGTATGGTGCATGGAGGATTGGAGCATCCGATACCCCATGCCGTTTTGGGGGCTAGATAGCCACCGCCTTAAGGAGGGCAAAGACACATATAGATCCGCTATACGGTATATGCTTTCTCCGTAGCACGGCAATGGCAGTTATAGTTAAAGGGGGCCCATTCTGACATGATGATTCAGAGGGCCATTGATGATGGTAAAGGTTATATGATAGATTCCTCTTCAAAAGACTGGGTGGGTCACAGTTGTCCTCAATAAATTCCAATGCCACTTATCGACTATGGTTAAATCTGGCATTTTAACCTCGAAACAACAGCTTTAAAGGAATAGTAATATTCTTGGCATAATCTCCTTGTTTTGGAGAAAAGTGCCCTGGCTTTTATTATCATGCTCATTTACTCTCTGAGTAATTGCAGAAAAAATAGCCAAATTTATGTGTTTGACGACATGAAAATGCCACTCTCATGGAGGCAGTTAGCGGTCGTTATCAATGCCATTGCCATACTTAACTAAGTGAGGAATCTGAAACAACGATACCACTTTGGTAAAGAAAAAGCAAAGCTATGAAATTACATCTCTCAAGATTTAAAAAAAAAAAAAAATAGTCTATCTCTGTGTTTATACGATACTCTCTCCCTTATTGCTGATTTCCTCAAAGCAAAAATGTTGTTGAATTGTTAAGGAATTGGTCTCCTCTCAACTACTTAGGGAGAAACCATGAGAGATTAATTTTGTGCAACTTTAGAATTCAATCCGTGCATCAAAATCAAAATATTTTTTATGGGTTCTTTTCACTCACCCCGAGTTAAAGATGCTTATAACTAAGGTTTTGGCTTGTGGGAAATTTGGTTGAGTGTGGAAGCATTGGATATGCACATAGGGGTCAAAAATACACCTTTTAGAGGTGTCGTCCGCTCGCCGCCACCTAACGTCCCAATATCTGCTAGCTATAACCACCAATTTTTTTTTTAAAAAAACACCTAAATGTGTCACTATTAACATTTAATTAAAACTATTTTATCATTCAAATCCGCTCAAAAGTCAATGGGTCTAATTCATGTTAGCACCTTATAAAATCATTTTAGCGCCCATTAAAAATCACTCCTACATATTAATCTCCTAACTTTAGCACCGGACACCAAACACATTACACCCAATTAATCTTCATTTGTGGTCCAATTAATGCATATGACTAATGTTTTTTTTGTGGGTATCCCATTCTTTTCCCTCATTTTATCGCGCGCTCTATTTGGAAGGTTCTCGACGATGGAAGCGAATGAAGATGGTGACGGCTCTCCACGGCTCCTGCTGGTTCGCACGCCTTGAGGTAACATCAAACATCATTCTCCATTGAATATGCAAACAATGGTATTGGTTAATCATTTTCTTCTGCATCTTTCATGACCCATGAAGGGTTTATTCGATGATTGAAAAATTATTACTACTTGTTTATGAAATAAAGCATTCCTCTTACATGCCTTTTCGCCGTGTGCTATTTGATTTTGTCGGGTCATGGTCTTGGTGTTTTACACATGGGTTTTTTTGGGGTTAAATGATTTCCTCTCCTCATTTTACCATGCACTCACAACTTGGTAAAGTCGATTGTATCATAATTTTGTTTGTAGAAATGATAGAGGAATTTCGTGGGTTTGACCACATGTCTGCAAAAAATGATTTTTTGGTCTGCATTGACCTTTTTCTAAAAAACCCATGTGAATATGGGCATAAATAGGAAAGCACATTTAGTATACGCCATTTTTGTGAAAACCCTTGCTTTGTTTTTCCAAATACGGTTTTTTTGGGGGTTAAATGATTAAATACGACCTGGTAAAGTTGATTGTCTCATGATTTTGTCTCTAGAAATGATGAGGAATTTCGTGGGTTTGACCATATGTCTGCAAAATAAAAAAATTTGGTCTGCTTTGACCTTTTTATAAAAAACCCATGTCACTATGGACATAAATCGGCAAATCCATTTAAAATACATATGTATTTGTGAAAACCCTTGCTTGGTTTTTTCCAAATTCATGTGCTTAAGGAATTAATTTCATGAAACCCTTGTCTAGAATATTTTACATCTATCTAAAAATGTACTTTTGTATTCCTGTGAGTGAAGAATTATTATTATGAAACTGTTGGTTAATTTCTTGTGCACATTTCTGAAAACCCAAGTGTGTAATTGATCTACCTTTGTTAAAATTAATATCCTATTGTTGTTGAATATAGCACAACTTCTTTCATTTATTGTACAATGTGCTTTGTACATTCTACTTATAGTTATTTTCATGACTTGTGCATTTAACATTTATATTTATGCATTGTCTTTTTACTTTACTTTATAAGTAAATGAAGGTCTTTTTTGGTGTCTTTATAAGATCTGCAAAACGAATTCTCCTAAGTTTTGCAGCAATTCTTTCAGCATGGTCATGGGTAAATTGAAAATCTCATCATTGTATGCAATTTGTAGTTCTTTAATTATTAAACACACAACTTATTGAATTTGTAAATGAATGTGTACAATGTTAGTTTATGTATGTCCTGCTTACAACTTATTCAATTTAAAATAAAAATGTGTACAATGCTATATATAAAATTGTACACACTCATTTGCAAATTCAATTAGTTGTGTTTGAATTAATAAATGAATGTGTACAATGTTATATATATATATATAACATGCTTGCACGTCGACCTAAACCTATAACTGATATAACGTTCATTCAACAAATCGATATATATGTGTGTATCCTTTGCCTATCCTTTGAAAATGAAAACAATGGTATTGGTTAATCATTTTCTTCTACATATTATTAATTTGTAAATGAATATGTACAATGTTAGTTATATGTAACACAACTTATTGATTTTGAAAATGAATGTGTACAATGTTAGTTATATATAACTTTAGAAGCTTATTGAATTTGCAAATGAATATGTACAATGTTATATATATAAGATTGTATGCATTCATTTGCAAATTCAATAAACTATGTGTTTGAATTTGTAACTAAAACCCATTGTTCAAATATGTTTCATTTGGTTGTCCAATACAATAGACTAGCATTTTTTTTATATTTTTCTACTTTCCATTGCACATACAACAATACAACATACATATATTTGTCATTTTATATTCTACGTCTCTTGTTCATTCAACAAATCGATATATATGTGTCTATCCTTTCAAAATGCAAACAATGGTACTGGTTAATCATTTTCTTCTGCATCTTATTGAATTTGTAGAAGAATGTGTACAACTTATTCAAATTTGCAAATAAATTTGTACAATGTTATATATATAACATTGTACACATTCATTTACAAATTATGTGTCTGTTGTCTCTTGTTCATTGAGCAGATCGATATATATGTTTGTATGCTTTGCCTGTCCTTTCAAAATGCAAACAATGGTACTAGTTAATCATTTTCTTTTGCATATTTCATGATCCATTATGTGTTTATTGGATGATTGAAAAATTATTACTACCTGTTTAGGAAATAAATCATTCCTCTTACACGCCTTTTTGCCATGTGTTGTTTGATTTTGTTGGGTCATGGTGCTGGTTTTTTTTCCCACATTGTATGTATGTATGTATGTATGTATAAATTTATGTGTCCATGGTGTGAGGTAACAACAAACATCATTCTTCTTTCAAAGTGCAAACAATGGTACTCCTAATTCTTATTAGGATGCAATTAAATTATATATGTATGTATACACACATGCTATACATACATACATACATACATACATACATACATACATTCATACATATATATATATATGTATATATGTATGTATGTATGTATGCACATACATACACACATAAATACATACGCACATACATACATACATACATACATACATACATACATACATACATACATA
>VDFB02097720.1:0-36924 GCA_007258455.2 Sequoia sempervirens
TAAGTAGGTGTTTGTCTGACCACCCTAACCACAATAAAATGAGATTTTTTTATAAGATTTTAGATATAAGTAGAGGACTGATGTCCCGATGTGATGCATATTTTTTTGAAATTTTTTTCCAGGTAAATAATTAACTATGAATTTTTTATTACATCTTTTAAAAATTATAAAAAACTCATATGTCTAACCACCTTAACTTGGTCAAAACTTCATGAAATTCATTTTTTTTTAATCCTATAGTATGTGAAGCATAGAATGTGACACATGGTTTGGATTCAAAAAATGTGATACCATTTGAAAACTAAAGATTTTTTTCAATCAGCCTATCAATCAGGACTTTAGTCGTAATTCAAATAGAAAATGAATAATAATTATTTATTAAATTCAAAGTGTAGACACCTAAATTTGTCCAAATTTGTCCATTTTCATCTAATATCCTATGATTTACATTAATTAAGTAATATTCCTATTATTTAATTAATACCCTTAATTCTTCTAAACCCCTAAAGTATTTATTTAATAATTAAATACCTTACCCTTTTCCTCAAATAATTAAATAAATAAGACATTTATTTAATTCAACACATGTCACATCCTCCAACACTTTGCTTAATCCTAATCCACCTCCTAATCCCATCATTAGGGATGTGCACATGTCTAATCCATGATTAGGATGTGTCACATCCTCCAACTTTTGCAAGTTGGCTCCTAACCTTCATTAGCCAATAACTATCTTCTAATCCCTCATTAACTAGCCTAATCAGTACCTTGATCAACACTCCCTCTTCCCCATGTGAATTTTTACTTCACATTCACTCACACAACATTCCTCTCTTCCCCATGTGAATTGTTAATTCACATTTATTTTTTCAAGGCTTACGTTATCCCCATGCAAGTTCTAGAAACTTTGACTTGTCACATCACTCACATGTGACAAAGTCTTCTAGAAATTTTTACTTGTCCCATCTCCCAAATCCCACCTTTTGGGAACCTTGTTTTAACCACAAGGTTATTCCAATCATGTGAACTTTTAATTCACATTTATTTCTCCAACTACTTTCCTCTTCCCCATGGAGATTTTTGAGGAATTCTAAAATTCCTCATATGTCACTTTCCTCTCATATGGGAACAAGAAGTTACTTTTTGAGGAAATCTTCTGATCTCTCAATGTACTTTCAAAGTACTTGTCCTTCCTCCATATCACTTGTACCCCTTTCCATCTCATCATGTCCTTTGCCACTTCACCCTCCACATGGAAAGATGTGAGGGCTTGTGAGTCCTCAACTCACCATAGCCCTACATCTTGGCCATGGTGGCTCAATCCTAGCCATTGAATTCTCTAGAGAATTCAAATTCTTTTATAAATATCCCCCTCTTTCCTTCATTGACAACTTAGGCATTTTAGCACCCTTATGATCTTGAATTTTCTAGCCATTTTTAAGCACTTCATCAAGCATTTTTGCATCTAAATCCTTTATTACAGCCTCATTATATTGCATCCACCATCTTGCATTTACATCATCTTCCATTCATCTCCATCATACAACCATCCAAGGAGCACACATCTACAACAACATCAAGGGCCAACCAAGGAGCAACTTGCACAAGGTATATCACTTTTGTATCTTTCTTTGTTCAATTTTAACATTTTTTCCCAATCTTGAGGTGTTAGGTGTTCTTCTCTTTCATTGCATTTCTATTGTTTTTGCACACTTAGGAAAAGGATTTTCACCTGATCACATTTCGAGCATGCCCAGTGGGACCCACAGGCGTATCCTTTTTATTTCACGTTTGTTGTTGTTTGATATTTGCATGTTTAGGTGAGCAGAGGGGTGAACCCGACCTTGAGGGGTGAGGCTGACCACATAGAGGGGTGAAACCAACCTTGAGGGGTGAGCCCGACCTTGCAGAGGGGCGAACCTGACCTGAGGGGTAGCCCTGACCTAACAAAGGGGAAAAACTGACTTGGGGGCAAACTTGACCTAGGGGTGAACCCGACTTGAGGAGAGGGGTGAACCTAACCTAGGGGAAAACTAGACCTGAGCAGAGGGGAGAACCATACCTAAGCAGAGGGGCGAACTTGACCCGACAACAATTTTTTGAAAGGTAAAAGAACAACATTTTTTTGAGTCATTTTTAGAGGTTGTTTTTCACTATTTTCTGTCATTCTATTTTCTGCTAACCCCCTGACTTATCTTGTTTGTGAAATTGAAGGGTTTTAACTAAATTTTTGTGCAGCTATCTTATGGTTGTAGAAGAAAGGAGGCCAAAACTATTGACATATTTGTTGCAGGTCTCAAAGTCAAAATAGTTAGCTAGTTGTTCCTTTTTCTTTTTCATTAATCTAGGCACATTGTCTAAGTAGGGGAGTCAATAAACATTTCTTGGCATGTTTGTGATAGGATATTGACATATCCAATCCCCTTGCGCCTTTAGGCAATCCTGGGTGAAGAGAAATCATAGCCTATCAAGTCTTTGTGTTACCCAAGAGAGTGTCGTACCGTTCAAACTTTCCCCTTGCACTTCGTGTGAGCCTGGGGAGTAGCTAAAAATGGTTGGAATTCTCTTTTATTGGGACCTTCTTGGGGATTTCATCACCCCAAGGGACAATTCCAACCATGCGTACTGGCGGGGTATACAAAAGGGGAGAGAAAAAGCTGTACCTCAATCCAGTCACATCGTAATTGGCAGAGCATTGAAGCTAGGGTGATACCTAGATAGATGTGAAGAGTTGGTCTCAGCCTTCTGTATCTCATTGAGGTTCCTGACTCAAGCTTGTGATGGGATGGTGTTCATGGTTTGGGCCTCACGTACCGAGCATATATCAAGGCTCCCTAGTTTCCTTGTTCATCCTAGTTAGAGGACTGTGTTGGCCATACCCTTAACACTAATATTAGGTTCATGTTGCTAGAACTATCTTTCTGTTGGATTTAAAATAACACTGAGAGGGGGGGGTGAATTAGTGACTTAACAGATTTGACCAATTTTCAAAAATTCAAAAACATAGCTCAGATTTGATCTCAATATTACTCTGATTAATGCATTCATGAGTTGAATGTAATCATTTATAAACAGAATTGAGAAAAGTAATAATCCCAACAGTGAACTGAAACAACAACACAGTAAAGTTGTGAGAACACAGAAGAACAAAGAGACACAAAAATTTGCTGAGTGGAAAACCCTCCTGGTGTATAAAAACCACTCCCGAAATGCCTTCCAGGCTTAATCTCTTAATCAACTGTTCACAATGCCTTATAGGCTGATTTTTGAGCACCCACTCAAGGAGCACCAACCCCTCAAATTATATTTCAAAACAATAATAATAACTCAGAGGATTTCTCTATTTTCAGTTAAGCACATTTTTCTCTGTTTTCTCATCTACAGAATACCTTAAAGATTCAATAATTGAATCCCTAAAATACTATATAGAGAAGAAATTTACAATGTCTCTGCATCTTGTTATTCATATTTTACTGTAGAGTTTTATCCATACATTTTCATATAGCCAAGGAATGATAATCTCAGAATTACAACTACCAAACATAAAACATAGTTTTCTACTTCTATTTATACATCTTTTTGATTTAAATGCTAGATAAGTAACTATCTTCAGAAGTAATGGCTGAACAACCAACTGAAAAATATTCAGACTGATGATAACAAAGTTGTTTATAATAGAAATCTTCAACTTTTACCTAGCAAGATTATTAGTCGAGGTGAAATTATTTTTCCAATGCATGAGTCGTTTCACCTAGCTAAGAGTCATCCACAACAAATCAGACAAATCTTCAACTCCCATGGCTCCATCAACCACTATCGAACTTCCAGCCAGAAACAAATCAAATAAAGCTTCCATATACCACTAATAAAGCTGTTACAACCAACAACAACAGAAACTAAAAGTCTCATGATGGTGGCCAGGGTAGGGTTCCATACCCAGCCAAAAAGAATAATCACAAAATTTTTCCCTAAATTCTCATTTTCATTGATGTAACGTTATGTCGAAGGCAATTCAATCGTTAATCATACTTTGGTTCCTTCTATTTTGTCGTGACCCTTCTTTATCGGGTAGACCCTATAGAGAATTCACTTTGTTTTGCTGAAAGCCCCGAGCTCACAATAGATTTCCAAGACATTAATGTTCTCACACTGACATAAACCTTTTGCCTTATGTGCTTTGCTATAAAATTATGATATTGGGGAGACCTCCTGTAGAGCACACCATGTCTTTCCAAAAGTCTTCATCCACTTGTGTGTTGCTGTGACCATACGATATCGAAGAGACCTCTCATAGAGTAGATTTTGTTTCACCGAAGGTCATCATTCATCTTGAGTCGCTGTGACATATCATTCTCGGGGAGACCTCTTATAGATAATACTTTGTTATACCAAAAAGATTTATCCACTCTGAGTCACTGAGACAATACCAACCTCTCACCAAAAGCCCCTCATAAGACTTAGTCGATAAGACCTAACGGGTTTGCTATGACATTACTCTGATGCTACAAGAGTCTCGGCAAAATAACCCTTTGCATAAAGTCTGTGAGACACCATGGAATCGCTAAGACCTCCCTCTGAATATCATAAACTCTTACCAATATGCAAATTTTCAATGGCGGTCAGTGTGACATACCAATTTTGCTGTGACCTCATACCGACGGTGTAGCACTTGCCGATAGACTTCCACATGCATTAGTTAGGGAGACATAACCCTTTTTGCTATGACCCTTCACCGAAGCCTTAAACTCTTGCCGATATGTTCCCATTCAACCTCCGATCGGTGAGACAAAGCAAATTTGTTGTGACCACACATCGATGGTATAGCTTATGCCGATATAATCCTTTTCTGTCGCCGAAACAAAAGAGAATGTCACACAAAAAGCTACCTGAATGAAAAAATCCAATCGATATGACATCAGAAATGTCTTGCCTATAGGCAACAAAGACATTTCAAAATGGATCGGGGAGACCTTGCCATTCTCACGCCGATATGTGTAAGCCTATGGTATGCAAAGAGAGCCATCCTAAGACTGAACATCAAAGAGAACTAACTGAAAGAGATTTTTTCATCAAGGACAAACCATAAGATCACAACTGAGAACCAACAAACTCCCCCTTTGTCCTTGATGGAAAAACACAAATGACTCTCCCCCTTTTTACCTCAATGACAAATAATAGAAGAGAAGAATGTGCATTGCCATGAAACACAACTGAGAAGCCAACCAAAATATCATGAGAAACAGCTGCAAAAAGAGTAACAGTGTAGCAACCAAGATTGTAGGAGAGTTGTAAGTGAATCAAAATAGATAATATGCTCCCCCTAAGCGAATGCTTGTAAAATTAGAGAAGTAAATATTGAGAGATAACTCCCAATCGAAGTCTCAGCCTTTGAAATAGCTCTTTTGCTAAGGGCTTAGTAAAAATATCAGCCACCTGATCTTGTGAACCAACAAACTGTAAGCAGACATCATTAGCCAGTACTTTTTTCTCAAAGAAAGTGAAACTTGATAGCAATATGTTTAGTGCAAGAGTGCATAACATGATTTTTTGATATATTTATCGTACTAGTGTTATCAAAGAGAATAGAAACAGGTTTAGGAACTTCTATACCCATATCAGAGAGAGTTTGACTCATCCAAAGAACTTGAGTACAACATGAAGTGGCAACAATGTATTCTGCTTTAGCAGTAGAAAGAGAAACAAATATTTGTTTCTTGTTGTTCCATGCCACTAAATTATCACCAAGAAAGAATGCAGCACCACTGGTGCTTTTCCTATCATCCAAACAACCAGCCCAGTCAACATCAGTATAAGCAATCAAAGAGAAATCATTGCTTCTAGGATACCAAAGACCATAATCAAGAGTGCCCTGAATATATTTAAAAATCCTTTTAACAGCAGTGACATGGGATTCTTTAGGTGATGCCTGAAACAGTGCAACAATGCAAACTACCTGCATAATGTTAGGTCGAGAAGCAGTTAAATATAATAGACTGCCAATCATTGATCTATATTCAGTTTGATTTGTATCAGGAGAATCATCAACCTTAGTAAGTTTTCATCCAGTAATCATTGGAGTGCTAACTGGATGGCATTCATCCACCTAAAATTTCTTAAGCATCTCTCTAACATACTTGGTTTGAGAAAGAAATATTCCATTTTCAAGTTTAGAGATTTGAAGACCTAAGAAGAAATTTAATTCTCCTAACATTGACATTTCAAACTCAGATTCCATTATTTGAGAGAACTTTTTACTCAAAGTAACATTATTGCAGCCAAAGATAGTGTCATCAATGTAAATTTCAACAACCAAAATATCAGAACCTTCAGTTTTAACATAAAGATTACTATCCACACCTCCTCTAACAAAGCCATTAGAAATTAAATGACTGTCTAGCCTAGAGTACCAAGCTCTAGGTGCTTGTTTTAAGCCATAGAGGGCCTTTTTTAGTCTGTAAACATGATCAGGCTTATCTTTGCAAATAAATCCTTAGGGCTGTTTAACATAGACCTCTTCATCTAAATAGCCATTTAAAAAAGCAGTTTTGACATCCATTTGATAAACAGTAAAGTTTTTATAAACATAATAAGCCAAGAATATTCTGATAGATTCTAGTCTAGCAACAGGTGCAAAGGTTTCACCAAAAGCAATACCTTCTTGTTGAGCATAGCCTTTGCAGACAAATCTTGCTTTGTTGTGAATAACATTACCATTTTCATTAACCTTGTTTCTGTATATCCATTTTCCTCCAATGACATTCTTGTCATCTGGTCTTGGGACTAACTCCCAAGTCTGATTTTTCTCAATTTGATCAATTTCTTCCTACATAGAATTAACCCAACATGAGTCTGTGAGAGCTTCATTAAAACTTTTAGGCTCAAACTGAGTAACTAGACAGAAAGAAATTTGTGCCTTTTCATCAGATTCTGTAGCCTTTCTTCTAGTTTGAACTCCTACATTTTTATCCCCAATAATCTGATCTTTGGGGTGATATATAGCTAGAGTTTTCGAAGGAGCTTTTGATGCAACCTTTTTAGGACTTGCTTTTTCATTTTTAGGGCTTGTTGATTCAGCAAAATACTTTGCTATTTTAGCTCCTTCTGAACTTATTTCTAGTTCAAGTTCTTCTTCCTCATTATACTGCAAAGATTCAGCATACAAATGTGGTCTTTCATCAAATTTTACATTAACAACTTCAACAATCTTATTAAGCCTTTTGTTAAGGCATTTATAAGCTTTGTTGGGAGTTGAGTATCCCAAAAAGATACCCTCATCACTCTTTGATTGAAAGCTCCCAAGGTGATCATCATATTTCTTGATAAAACACTTACTTCCAAAAATTTTAAAGTGTTTGACAAAAGCAGTTTTTCCATACCAAAGTTCATAAGGAGTGTGTTTAGATTTCACCCTAAGCTGCACTCTATTCAAAATGTATACAATTGTATGAACAACTTCTTTCCAATACATATCAGACAACTTAGCTTCATCTAGCATGGTTCTAGCCATTTCTTTTACAATTCTATTCTTACATTCAACTACCCCATTTTGTTGAGGTGTTTTAGTTGTAGCATACTATCTTTTAATGTCATTCTGTTCACAATAAACTCTTGAGAAGTGAACTCACCTCCTTTGTCAAATCACAGACATTTAAGTTTCAAATCAGATTCCTTCTCAACCAATTTATGAAAGATTTTAAACCTTTCAAATGCTTCTAATTTGTGCTTAAGAAATGTGACCCAAACCATTCTAGTATAATCATTCACAAACAACATAAAGAACTTTTCACCATTAATAGACCTTGTTTTGGTTGGTCCACATAAATCAGTATGCACAAGCTGTAAAGGTTTTGAAGAAGAATGTTATTTTGTTTTGAAGCTGATTTTAGTTTGTTTATCACTTAGACATTCTTTGCACACAAAATTTTCTGGCTTGTTAAGGATTGGTAAACCTCTAACATTTTGATTCTTACTGATTCTAACCAGATTTTCAAAGTTTATGTGTCCTAATATTTTATGCCATAACCAACTTTCTTCAATTTGACCCATTAGACACATACCTTGATTATTGTCATTGCTTGATGTGTTGAGAAGATTGTACACATTTCCTTTTGTCCTCCTTCCAGCTGCAATAGCCTTTCCTAGCTTGTTCTTAATCTCACATCCCTGCGAAGTGAAAAGAAAATGATAACCACTATCACAGATTTGACTAACACTTAGAAGATTGTGCTTGAGACCTTCCACATAGTACACATTATAGATAGGAGTGTCTTCATTCAGAAGAAGTGAACCTCTACCTTTAATTTGAATACCAAAGTTATCACCAAACTTAACATATCCACCTACATAGTCTTCAAGATTTATAAACTTATCCTTGTCGCCAGTCATATGGTTAGAACATCCACTGTGTAGGACCCAATAAGTACTTTTTATTGGAATGAAAAGTAGTTTGAACCAACATATTTTGTTCAATGTTGTTAACAGTCTTAGGTTTCCAAACCTTTTTAATTTTCTACTGTTTGGATTGTAGATTAGTTCTGCATTGTTTGACAGAATGACCCAAAGCATTGCATTTAAAACATCTGATCTATCTAACAAACCATAGTGTTGCCTAAGACCAAACCTAGGTATTCTAGGATTCATAAGCCTACAAGTGCTCACCTAATGGCCAAATTTGTTGCAGAAAAAATAGTAACCATAGAAGAAAGGATTGACTTTGTATGAAGATCTATTGCCTCTTAAAGACTGAACATGATCCTTACCAAATTCTGAGTGAATAGAACCTAAACCTTTGACTTCAGAAGAGGGGTTTTGTTTTGCATTGTCAGTTGAACATTCACCCTTTTCAAAACCAACACTAGTTTTATCTTTATTCATTTTCTGCTTGCTGAGCATCTCATTTAGTTTTAGAGTGCTTTCATATTTTTCAATTTCCTTCCTAAGACAAACTACTTCTTGTTCCGGTTTTTGAATTTCTTGATCTTTGTAGCTTACTGTCTCTCGAAGACAGTCTTCAATTCTTTTAGCCTCTTCAAGCTGAGTTTTCAGAGAGACCATTTCATGATCTGGTTTATGTTCTTGAGCAAGAACTTGTTTTTTGAGTTTTCTGACCTCTTTTAAAGCACATTTCAGCTCACTTTCAAGATCTACCTCACCTTCTTCAATGTCAATGGTGTTTGAATCTTCTTGCTGAGTAATCTCAGCCATGAACAAGGTTTCATCTTCTTTTGTTGATGAATCTTCAGACTCAAAATCAGTTTCATCTTTGCTAAACAAACTCTTCTTCTTTATGAAGTTGAAATTTCGTTTAGGTTTAAAGGCCTTCTTCTTAGGTTGTTTTCCATATTTCTCATTGTCACTTATTTGATCATCATAGGGACACTTTGCAGCAAAGTGACCTATTTTGCCATAGTTAAAACATTTAAAGGGAATTTTTTACTTATATTTTCCTGATCCCTTTTTAAATCTTCTAACAAAATGGGATTCATTAGAATCAGAAAACTCTAATTCACTGACTTCAAATTTTTCTTTCTTTTTAGTGTTAAAGGCAATTTATTTTCCTATTGCATTGTTTTTGCTAGTTCTCATTTCATAGGCAGTAAGTATTCCTTGTAGGCTGTCTAAGGTAAGCTTATCAAAGTGTTTCTTTTCTTCTAAGGCTGAAATCTTAGATTCAAATTTGGATGGTAAGGTTCTAACAACCTTTGTGACCACATCAAATTCTTCAGCCTCTTGACCTAGACCTTTCATTGCATTGACAACTTCATCAACTCTTAGGAAATATTCAACCACTTTTTCATCATCCTTCATTTTCAACTCCTCAAACTGATGTTTGAGTGTAATGATTTTTGACAGTTTGACTTTCTCATTCCTTTGACAAATAGTTTCAAGTTTTTCCCAGATATCATGAGCAAATTTGCAATGCATGACTTTAATGAACACATCTTTAGTTAACCCACATAAGATGGCATGCTTAGCTTTTGCATTTGTTTCATACCTCTTTTTTTCAGCAGGATCAGTGGGAATAGAGGTTGGTACATTGTAAGTATTTATAACAATGCTCCAAACATCAACATCAAAAGAAATAAGAAAAGATTCCATTCTGATTTTCTAGAACACATAATCTGTTCCTTCAAATAACAAAGCTCTGGTTACAGAGGCACCATCTTGAGAATGTGCCATTAAAACAAACTCCAAGACCAAGATCAACCCAAGGTGATTAAAACCTATTAGAGGACCCTATGCTCTGATACCAATTGTTGGAGTTAAAATGACACTGAGAGGGGGGGTGAATCAATGACTTAACAGATTTGACCCATTTTCAAAAATTCAAAAACATAGCTCAGATTTGATCTAAATATTACTCTGATTAATGCATTCATGAGTTGAATGTAATCATTTATAAACAGAATTGAGAAAAGTAATAATCCCAATAGTGAACTGAAAAAACAACACAGTAAAGCTGTGAGAACACAGAAGAACAAAGAGACAAAAATTTGCTGAGTGGAAAACCCTCCTGGGGTATAAAAACCACTCCCGAAATGCCTTCCAGGCTTAATCTCTTAATCAACTGTAATTCTGAGATTAATGTTCTCACACCGATAGAAACCTTTTGCCTTATGTGCTTCGCTATAACATTATGATATTGGGGAGACCTCTTTTAGAGCACACCATGTCTTTCTGAAAGTCTTCATCGACTTGTGTGTCACTATAACCATACGATATCAGAGAGACCTCTCATAGAGTAGATTTTGTTTCACCGAAGGTCATCATTCATCTTGAGTCACTGTGACATATTGTTCTTGGGGAGACCTCTTATCGATAATACTTCGTTATACCAAAAATATTTATCCACTCCGAGTCGCTGAGACAATACCAACCTCTTGCCGAAAGCCCCTCATAAGACTTAGTTGGCAAGACTTGATGGGTTCACTATGACATTACTCCGATGCTACAAGAGTCTCGGTGAAATAACCCTTTGCATAAAGTCAGTGAGACACCATGGAATCACTACGACCTCCCTCCGAATATCATAGACTCTTACTGATATGTAATTTTTCAATGACGGTTGGTGTGACATACCAATTTCGCTGTGACCTCATACCGATGGTGTAACACTTTCTGATAGAATTCCACATGCATTAGTCAGGGAGAGATAACCCTTTTTCGCTATGACCCTTCACCGAAGCCTTAGACTCTTGCCGATATGTTCCCATTCAACCTCTGATTGGTGAGGCAAAGCAAATTCGTTGTGACCACATACTGATGGTATAACTTATGCTGATATAATCCTTTTCTGTCGCTAAAAAAAGAGAGAATGTCATGCTGAAAGCTGCCTGAATGAAAAAATCCAATCAACATGACATCAGAAATGTCTTGCTGATAGGCAACATAGACATTTCAAAATGGATCGGGGAGACCCTACCATTCTCACGCCGATATGTGTAAGTCTATGGTATGCAAAGAGAACCATCCTGAGACTAAACACCAAAGAGAACTAACTGAAAGAGATTTTGTCATCAAGGACAAACCATAAGATCACAACTAAGAACCAACACTTTCTTGTGCCAAACTAGTGAATTTTTGTTTGAGTCAAGTCATCCTTACCTTGTGCTTGTTGTTTAAAGTGTTTTTGGTCCTTTGCAATAGGTGTTTTTTCCTAAGTCAAGTCTAGAGGGGCAAACCCGACCTTGGAGGGGTGTACTCAACCTTGGAGGGGGGAGCCTGACTTGGGAGGGGCGAACTGGAATTGGGAGGGGAAAACCTGACCTTGGAGGGGAAAACCCGACCCTTGAGTGGTGAACTCAACCTTGGAGGGGCAAACCCAACCCTAAAGGGGTGAACCTGACCTTGGAGGGGCGAACCTGACCTTGGAGGGGTGAACCCAACTTGATCTAGAGGAGCGAACCTAGCCTGACTTAGAGGGGTGAACTTGACCTAACCTAGAAGGGTGAACCCGACTTAACCTAGAGGGATGAACCTAACCTAACCTAGAGGGGTGAACCCTAGAGTGGTGAACTTGACCTGACCCTAGAATAGGCCATTTTGCTTGCTGTTTCAGCCATTTTGATTGTTGTTCTTAGTCGTTCTCTATCATTTTTTATTGTTCTCACTCATTCTATAGGAGAGGTGACTAGGCCCAATCTAGGGATGACCCTAACCTATCTAGGGGCAACCCTGACCTCAAAAAGGTTGCCCCGACCCTAAAACAAACATTTTTCTTTGCTTTTTTGGTCATTTCGTTAGTCGTTCTTCATCTTTTTTGGTCGTTCTCACCTGTTCCTTTGAATAGGTGACTATTCCTAATCTAAGGGTAGCCCTAACCTTGCAGATGGGTGGCCCGAACCTCAAAGGGGTGGCCTCGACCCTAAAATGGGCATTTTCCCTTGCTTTTTTAGTTGTTTTATCAGTCGTTCTCTATTTTTTTTCATCATTCTTTCTCGTTCTTTAGAATAGGTGACCTTGACCTTAAGGTGGGAAATCTCGCCCTCTAGTTGGCCAATTGTGCCCCTTGTATATGTGATTTAGCTCCAAAATTGGCCAACCCCATCTTCCATCCAAGTCATTTTGTCGGCCATTGTTTCCCATTTTTAGAAAATAGGCGTGTGCCACCTTTTTGAGCAAGTTTTCCATCAGTTTGGGAAAATTCGATCCCTAAAAAGCTAATCTCATCTCCTATTCAGTTAATCCATTCATCCATTCCAATATTCCATCTCCTTGTTCTAGGAGTCAGTCATCCATTCTAACCAAACGTTCTCTTGTTTCGACCAATCGTTCATCCTTTCTGATCATCCATTCCAAGTAATCATTCATCTATTTCAAGCTTTTTTTTCCTCATTCCAAGATTCGTTAATCTATTTTTAGTAGTTGTTTACTCATTTCGAGTAGTCATTCACCCATCTTGATCATTTTTTTACTCGTTCTGGGTAATCTTTCATCTATTCTAAGCATTTGTCTCCCATTCTAAGTGCTCGTTCATCTGATGCAATCATTTGTCTACCTATTTTGTTGATCCATTTCCCCATTCAGAGACTCAGTTCTCCTATTTCTTGAATTTGTTTATCCATTTAGAGGGTTCATTTTTCTATTAAGGGAATTTGTTTTTCCATTTAGGGATCTCATTTTACCATTTGGGGAACCCGTTCCATCATCTAGTGAGTCTATTTCATCATTTAAGTGACATTTCCCAATCCAAAGAATCAAACAATTAAGGACCTAAAACCTTGTCATTTACATCACCTTTTGTTCATTCATAATGGACACTTTAGTCCATTTTCACTTTCCAAAGGTCATTCATTCATCATTCTTATTGTATAGACACCCTTACAACATCTCTACATTGGATTGTTCATCATCATTCTCTCAATGCAAATCCCCTAAACCTTGTTTTAAAAGATATTATCCGAATTGACCTAGGTGTCTGAATTTGATCATCATCATCAACATCTGCTTAGGATTGTTATCCATCCTAAGTTAATCATCATCATTAGCCCAATCAATTCACTTTCAATCTCAAGGTGGATTTAGTGCCACAATCATCCATTTATCATTTAATATGATCAATCAGTATCCTAAGTCACCTAGGGTAATCTCTAAATGGGGTTTTCCAATCCCTTTTGTCATCCTATCCGATCCATCATTCGACCTTATCAATCATCAATCGATCTTATCCAATCTAATCCAATCACCTTCGACTCTATCAATCTACTTCCATCTTGAAGTAGATTTAGTGTCAGTCATTGTTTGATAATCAAATCTGATCATCAAAATCAATCCCATTGTACCATCCAATCATCCTAATCTGAGATTTAATCCAATCCTGATCTGAGCTTGACCTAATTCCCAATTTGAGCTTTAGTCAATTTCCATCCAAAATATTTATCCTTTCATCATCATAAATCCTTATCCTCCATCAATAATAGTCAAGGGAGACCTTAATTACGTCGACAGCAAGAACAAAAGTCTTGTTGATCAAGAGGTATATGACATAGATCCCCTTGACGCTGTCCTCAGTAGTAAGCTTTCTCCACCCGCTTTCCAAAATCTAATTACTCCTTCGAGCTATCTTGTTATGTCTTCATCCATGTCTAATCATGCTCCTTATGCTACCTTTGACAAGGGATATCTAGTATCTTCCCCATCCCCATATTCATCATATCCTTCATCTACATAATCCTCTTATCTGATACCCACATATTCTTATCCTAATCTACCATCCCAATACTCTTATTACAATCCTCCATCCATTTCCCCCTATTCTGATCCTCTTTCCTAGTCTACCCATAGTAGTCCTACATCCACACCCTTTTACCTTAATCCTACATCCACGTCTTCCCATCCTAATCCACCATCCCAATAACTTTAGTACAATCCCATGAATCCATCTAACCCTAGTCCTTCATCAATTCCTAATTCCTTATCTACTCCTATCACGCCATCTCATCCTAGAGTATGCAAGTTTCTCACTCTAGAAGTTCTCCAAGGAATTATGACAAAGAAGACATCCCCAACTCCACACCTTGAAGTTGTGGAACAATGTCATCCCACTCCATACCACACCTATCATTGTTGTTACCACCCCTAGCACTACTCAAATAGTTGAAACCATCAAACCCATCAAATCCAGTGAACATCCACCTCTTACTTTGAGAGACGTTGAACCCATCGAAGACACACAAATCCAATCCACTTCTCCCACTCTTAGAACCACTAAAATTCATTCCCATGAATGCTTTGAATCCTCCATCCTTCCATCTTCCCCACTTGAAGAGTCCCTCAAAGACTCCATCATCATGCCACCCACACAAGATGAGTCATGCCAAGAGCTTGATCCAAAGCATACCAAGATATCCTCTTCTACTGATCGAGATCCCATTGTCCCATCTAGGTCACCTCAAGATCACAATACCCCATCCATTCCATCCCATGATCCCCATGACACTCAAGATCGCACTACTCCATCTCATGAGCCCTTATCTCCATCTCCATCACATGAGCTCTTATCACTCACTACCACAAATCTAGATCCTATCATATCACCTAATCCCTCTCTTAACCCCTTACCACCCACTCCTACCAATCATGATGCTACTATCCCATCATCTCCATCTCATGATCCTCCATCATCTCCTAGCCCTACCATCCTAACACCATGTTTATATCCCCTCAGTCCTCCCACATTCATCCATGGTGGTCTCCTTAGAGAAGAAAAACAAAGTATATATGCCACCCATCCTCCTCCGCCGAATGATGGACTCACATCATTCTTCCAGAATAACAAAAATCCTATCATGGATTGAATCCTTAAGAACATGAACTATCAAGAAAAATGTTTAGACCTTCATGAGCAAGGTATTTTCATGCCCATCCAAGTCAAAGAACAATTTTTTGTGCAAAGTCTTGGACATATTTCTCAAGACTCAAAATATAAAGATGTTGGTGCAACCTCCATACAGCCTCCACAAACCTCTTCCAAAAGAAATATAGGCTCTTCCCATTGCTTTTCCAAATCATTTGCTACCATCAACCCTCCTCTATCGTATTTCCTCAAAATAACTATCCATATTCCTCCTTCATCTGCTCCATCCATTTTGGGTCCTTACACCCCTCCACCCACCATCAAACATCCTCCAGGTACTACGTCTATTTTGGGCCTTTATATCCCAAAATCACCTCCTCCATCTCATCCTATTCATCATTTCATCCCTCCATCACCTATCCATGTCACCCATCATAAACATTGAAATCTCATGTTCCCTAATTAGGATCAACAAAGGAACATTCCTCCACATCCACCATCTACACATCCTCCCCAAAATTCTACCTCCATCACTCCATTCATATTTCCTCCATATCATCCATCCGCTTGCACCTATCCCATTGCTACTAAAAGCACTTTGGATGTTAAAGCCAAAATGAATCAATCTAAACTTCCACATGAATCTAAAGCTCCTCATGTCCCCTTAAAAAGACAGGTTGAGGAAAAGAAAAATCAAATCCAAAATTCAAATCAAATCCGCAGGTCACAAAGGCTCACCAAAGAAAAAATAAAAACCATGTGGATCCCCAAAAAAATAGATACAATTACTTCTAATGAAACATCCATAACAACATCCAAAATTTCTCATCCAAAAGCTAATCATACCAATCCTTCATCTCCTAAATCTGTTTTGGGTCCCTATGGCCCACAATTTTCTATTCCATCTCCTCCTTTATCCCTACCTTCTCCATCCATTAATCCTCTTGTCGTGTGAATGTTGGTCCTGAACACCCTCCCTCATCACACATCCACTCAATCATTCCATCCATACACTTTCCAACATCTTATCCATTATCCCACATATCTCCCCCATGAAATCCCTTCAATCCCTGCCCTTGCATAATTCCTCCATTGTCATAACCTTGGTTGTACCAACATCCAATAGTCACTTCACACATGGGCTCTTATTACCTTGTATGGAACTTGATTCTTGAGTCCATCTATTCCTATCCACCTCCTTATCCTTATCCATCTTTGTCCACATAAAATCCAGAAAATACAATATATAAAAAATATTAAAAAAAATAAAAATAATAATAATAATAATAATAAACAAGCAAAGAGAAATCATTCGTCCGATGGTGAAACTTGGAAAATAAGCACCTTGGATAAGTACCATGATGAAAACCTCGAAAACAGGCATCATGCATAAATCACCTATCTATTTTACTTATGCACTTGGGGGTACCTGCATCCCCTTCACCCACCTTCTCCATCCCACTTATCTTACACATCTCGCCTGTCATATCCATTTATCTCACTCCCTCCATCCTCCTTTTTTATCTTGATATAGTTAGGGGAAAACATATACATATGCTTTGGACACCTCTTGGCATATGTTCCCCTCACTATCCTACTCCTTATCCACATCCATCTATCTTGCTACCATCAATATTCCTTCCTTATCCATGCATCCTATCCATATCCATATCACTCTTGCTTCTTTATACATGACATATCTAGAGTGGGGCATCTCCTTCTTTGTGACATAGTCCTTGGAGAAATCCTTTATCCATCATAACAATCCTTTCCCTCCACCATCCTTGTCTTCCTATCCCTCCACCATCCCATCCTTTCCATCTCCCCATCCTTATCCCTTCATTCAGATCCTCATCCCATCTCACAATCCCTTGTCATTGGTATCTATAAGCTTCTCCCCATGCAATACAATGCCATCTATCTCACTGTCATTAGTCCCACCCCTTTCACCCATCTTTCCAATCTCATGTCACTTTTCATCACTCATCTATCCATCATATCATCCTTCCAAGTCATTTTAATGATTTGGATAACTATCCCATCCTTGAGCTTCGTAATCACCATCATCCTATCTTGTCCACCAAGTCTATCCTGTCTCATCGTATCAGTCCCATCATTTTATCCCTGTATTAGGGTTATCCTATCATGATCCTTTATCCATTATTTTTCTTTGGTCGCTTGTTGAACTACATTGCCCCTACACTTTCACATAGGCAAGGTCAATCCTTTGATCCACCCCCGAGGCCCCTTTTGTCCATTGTCATCCATCATTGGTCTCCATTTTCCTCTTTCCACTTTTATCCATGGTCTTTTATCAAACTACGAGGGCTCTGCACTTTCATTTTAGGAAAGTCTAATCTTTGATCAGCCCCCGAACCCCTAGGTCTGGAGGGTGTGTCCATCTTGTGTATTGTGTTTGGTGTCTTGTGTCTTGTGTATTAAGCTGAGTCATCAAGTATGTCCCTATCTTGTTGGTTCTTAACAAACAGGATCCTTTGGTATCAAAAGATCTGGTTAATATCAAATATTCTGTGTGATCTGGGTCATTTTAGCTTAGTATCCATCATTGGTCTCAACAGGATGCATCCTTCCTAACAGACCTCCTCAACCCCATCCATCCTCTTGATCCTATGGCAAAGGATGTTTGACATTGATTGGGATCTTTTGATTCTTTTGAATTTTGTTTATCATTTGAGGTCCCTATCACACCTCATCATGGTCACCTTGATCCATCATATCATGGTGATCTTTTGTTTTTTTTGTCTTCTTGGTTGTTCCGCATAGTACCCATCAAGATCCCTATGATCTTGTGTTACGTTGGGGCATCCTTTTATGCTTGTGGTTATTGCAATTCCTGGACCGACCAAGATCTTCATGACTTTGGGGTGTTGGAATAGCCTTCTTGTTTGTTGTGTTTTTTTTATGCATTAGACACTAATCTGCCTTGGTTTTTGGTATGTGCAGGATCATCATAGACAAAATAGGCCCTTAAGTGGAAAAAAATTCAGAAAAATCAGAGTTAGGAAAATTGACTTAAAAATTTGAAAAAGTTATCTATATTATTTCAAAAATATGTAAGAATAGAATTTTTAGAAAATTGAATGTAGTTTCTAAACTACTAGGTTTATTTTTAAAAAATAAAATTATTTGGTAAAAATTTAAAATTTCAATGCAATAGTACTTAAATTTCAGGGAAAAAATAAGAAGTAGGTGTCTGTCTGACCACCCTAACCACAATAAAATGATAATTATTTTTTATAATATTTTAGAAATAACTCATTTCCATGTGATGTATTTTTTTGTAATTTTTTCCAAGTAAATAATTAATTATGATTTTTTATTACAAATTCTAAAAAATAAAAACTCGTATGTTTAACCACCTTAACTTGGTCAAAACTTCATGATTTTTTTTTTAATCCTATAGTATGTGAAGCATAGAATGTGACGCATGTTTCAGATTCAAAAAATGTGATACCGCTTGAAAATTATAGATTTTTTTGAATCAACCTATCAATTTGGACTTTAGTTGTAATTCAAATAGAAAATGAATAATAATTATTTATTAAATTCAAAGTAAAGCATAATTTATATTGGTGGAAAGCTGAGAATCTCCTTTAAAAACCCTTTTTGTTTTATCAATTTTTTGTAAAAAAAGTCGTCAGCCACATACCCTACAAAAACCCATCATATCCCCACTTTTTGGCCCATCATGATCCTGCACATACCCTTTTACATACCCTGACATCTGGTGTCTTATGCTGTAGCAAAAATCAGTGCTATTAACGATGGAAAATTGCATTAGGATTGCATTTCATCTTCCATTCCATCCTCTCATCTATCACAATTTCCCCCCATCCATTTGTCCTTCATCAATCTCCCTCCCCTATCCATCTAATCTCTTATCATCATCTCTTCCGTCCTCTTAGAATAATATAGTTTGGTTATTCTAAGCATCTTATCCTCCATTTTTATTCTTTCATCCATCTCAGATCTCAATCCCATCCTCATCCATTCAATCTATCACAAATCATCTAATCAAATCCTTGGTCTTGTCCCCAGTCTTGTTACAAGCCTCGATCCCATCATCATTATCATCATCATCATCGTCTAGATGTATCCTTCCCTATCCCCTTAGTGTTGTTTCAGGATGTATCCTTCCCTCATCAACAACACTTTCATCACAACATCGAGATGTATTATTCCCTATCCTTTAGTGGTGTTTTGGGATGTATCCTTCCCTCATCAATACCACTCATTGGGATGTATCTTTCCCTATCCTCATGTTGTTTCAGGATCTCTCATTCCCTCATTAACAAAAATCCATCCATCATCCATCCCTTTTGAACTTGTAGCTTGATTGGGGCAACATCACATTTTGTCCTTAACTCCATTTGTGCTCCATTGCATATCATCCTCATCTTCTTCATCATTTTGCATCTTCTCCATTTCCCCTTTCATTGTCTCATCCATTTCGAGAGCACACCCGTGTTCTCTTGAACCCACATGTCCTCTTGAGGGGGCATCCTCAAACCCTACTCTTCATCTTCTCCCCCATCATTTTTCCTTCATAGTCACTCCTTTGAATGACTGGGGCATCTTTTTCAATCTAACCATCTTCTTCTAGGTTCTATGTTTTAATCTTCTTTGAAATGATGCTACTTCATAACACCATCTCAAAGAGGGAAAAAATGTAGACACCTAAATTTGGACACTTACATTTATCCAAATTTGTCCCTTTTCATCTAATATCCTCTTATTTACATTAATTAAGTAATATTCCTATTATTTAATTAATACTCTTAATTCTTCTAAACCCCTAAGGTATTTATTTAATAATTAAATACCTTACCCTTTTCCTCAAAGAATTAAATAAATAAGACATTTATTTAATTCACCACATGTCACATCCTCCATCCCTTTGCTTAATTCTAATCCACCTCCTAATCCCATCATTCGAGATGTGCTTATGTCTAATCCATGATTAGAATGTGTCACATCCTCCAATTTTTGCAAGTTGACTCTAACCTTCATTAGTCAATAACTGTCTTCTAATCCCCCATTAACTAGCCTAATTAGTACCTTGACGAACACTCCCTCTTCTCCATGTGAATTTTTAATTCAAATTTATCTTTTCAAGGCTTACCTTATCCCCATGCAAGTTCTAGAAATTTTGACTTGTCACATCACTCACGTGTGACAAAGTCTTCTAGAACTTTTGACTTGTCACATCTCCCAAATCCCACCTTTTGGGAACCTTTTTTTAACCACAAGGTTATTCCAATCATGTGAACTTTTAATTCACATTTATTTCTCCAACTAATTTCCTCTTTCCCATGGAGATTTTTGAGGAATTCTAAAATTCCTCATATGGGAACAAGAAGTTACTTTTTGAAGAATCCTTCTCATCTCCCATGTACTTTCAAAGTACTTTTCCTTCCTCCACATCACTTGTACCCCTTTCCATCTCATCATGTCCTTTTCCACTTCACCCTCCATATGACAAGATGTGAGGGCTTGTGAGTCCTCAACTCACCATAGCCCTACATCTTGGCCATGGTGGCTCAATCCTAGCCATTGAATTCTCTAGAGAATTCAAATTATTCTATAAATACCCCCCTCTTTCCTTCATTGACAACAACTTAGGCATTTTAGCACCCTTATGATCTTGAATTTTCTACCCATTTTCAAGCACTTCATCAAGCATTTTTGCATCTAAGTCCTTTATTATAGCCTCATTATCTTGCATCCACCATCTTGAATTCATCTCCATCATACAACCATCCAAGGAGAATACATCTACAACAACATCAAGGGCCAACCAAGGAGCAACTTGCACAAGGTATATCACTTTTGTATATTTGTTCAAGTTTAATGTTTTTTCCCAATCTTGAGGTGTTAGGTGTTCTTCTCTTTCATTGCATTTTTGTTGTTTTTGCACACTTAGGAAAAGGATTTTCACTTGATCACACAAAGTAAAGCATAATTTATATTGGTGGAAAGCTGATAATCTCCTTTAAAAATATTTTTCATTTCATCAATTTTAGGTAAAAAAAGTTGTCAACCACATATCCTACACATATCCATCATATCACCACTTGTTGGCCCATCATGATCCTACACATACGTAGAACAAACATTCAAGAAGAATTGAGTCTAGTAAAGATGACATCTGTTGAAGAAGCATACCAATTTGCATTAAAAGTTGAAGAGAAGTTGAAAAAGAAGTTTGAGAAAAGGAAAATAAGTGCAAGAGGAATATTTTAGAAAAATGGAGGGTATGTGCAAGATCATCATAGAAAAAATAGGCCCTTAAGTGGCGAAAAATTTAGAAAAATCAGAGTTAGGCAGCTTGATGTAAATATTTGAATAAGTTATCTATATTATTTTAAAAATATGTGAGAATAGAATCTATGGAAAATTGAATGTAGTTTCTAAACTACTAGGTTTATTTTGAAAAAAAGAAATCTATTTGGTGAAAATTTGAAATTTCAATGCAGTAGTACTTAAATTTCAGGGAAAAAATAAGAAGTAGATGTTTGTTTGACCACCCTAACCAAAATAAAATGATAATTTTTTTTATAAGATTTTAGATAAAAGTAGAGGACTCATGTCCCAATGTGAAGCATATTTTTTTGTAATTTTTTTCCAAGTAAATAATTAATTATGAATTTTTTATTACAACTTTTAAAAAATTTAAAAACACGTATGTCTGATCACCTTAACTTGGTCAAAACTTCATGAAATTCATTTTTTTAAATCCTATAGTATGCACAACATAGAATATGACACATGTTTCATATTCAAAAAATGTGATATCATTTGAAAGTTATAGATATTTTTCAATCAACTTATCAATTAGGACTTTAGTCATAATTCAAATAGAAAATGAATAATAATTATTTATTAAATTCAAAGTAAATCATAATTTATATTGGTGGAAAGCTGAGAATATCCTTTAAAAACCCTTTTCATTTCATCAATTTTGGGTAAAAAAAAGTCATTAGCCACGTACCTTACACATACCCATCATATCGCCACTTTTTGGCCCATCAGGATCCTACACATACCCTGGAACCTAGTCTTGAGAAAGATGACCATATGTGAATAAAAAATGGAAAGAACATGTTGGATCCCCTAATTTAGTTAGGAAACATGAGAAAGGTGAATCATTTGTGATGAGGAGAGATTTGATGCATGAGGAAGTGATTGAGGAAACACCACAAAGGAAAAGTCTATCTAGAAATAGATGTAAGTCCAAAGGAAAGGTATGTAAAGTTATCATTAATAGTGGTAGTACTGATAATCTAGTTTCATAGGAGATGGTGACCCAGTTGAATTTGAAGAGATTGAAACATCCAAACCCCTAAAGGATAGAACGGATCCAAGATGAGCATAAGATATTGGTGAATGAGCAGTGTTTAGTGAAATTTCATATTGGATCATATAAGGATGAAGCGTTGTGTGAAATTATGCCTATCAATGCATTTAATTTACTGTTAGGAAGGTCATGGAAATATGATAGGAAATAAATTCATGATGGAAGAAGGAATACTTATATTGTGACATCAAATGGAAAGAGAATTGTGTTGATACCTTTGGAAGATGAGAAGACTAAATTTTGTGGCACAACCAGACTATGTTTGGTAGATGGGAGGAAATTTCTTAATGGATTTAGACATGAGAAAATGTGTTTTGCATTGATGGGTGATTCCACAATACTAGTTTACAATTTTTTGCCAAACTAGACACTGAAATAGTTTTTTCTAACTAAATATTCACTTTCGAGCACCTATAGCAGCTAAACTATGAGGAATTTGAAGTGTAGACACTTAAAAATGACCTAGGCCTGCAAGCTCTCTTTTTACCACTTTCGTCCTAGCATAATTATAACATTTAATTATGTCCTTGGTCCACATTCGACTATTGATTAAATAATTCATAGTTATTTAATTAATTCATGTCCTTTTGTTCTTCATGATTATTAAATAAATAAATTTTATTTATTTATTAAATGCGTCATTAATTGTCTAAGTCTTCCCCTAATTAAATAAATTTCTTAATTTATTTAATTACCTTTCTTCATTCATTTCTTCCTAATTATTAAATAAATAAATTTTATTTATTTATTTAATATGTCACTAATTGTCATAATTAAATGAATTGATTAATTTATTTAATTATTGATCATATATGCTAAATTAAATAATTATCTTTAATTATTTAATTGTCGAAATTAACTTTTCTCTCATTTTAAATAAGTTAATTATTTAAAATGATTTCACATTCTTAACTGTCAGTTCATTTTAGTAAATAATCCGAAAATCGGTTATTTATTATTTCACAAAATCCATATTTTGAGTTAAATTAATTCAAATTGGTAATATTCCTCCAAAAATCAAGTAATTGGGCTGATTCTTGATTTTTCAAATCTGATCTTCAGTTCAATTCTTATCTTCTTGATTTTTGAAAATCTTTATTTTCAAATTAATTATCTCATTTATTCTCCACCGCCGATTCGATCTTCTTAGATGACATCTCGACCACTCGTTTAAGGATTTTTCCCTAACCCTGATTAGGGATTATCAGATTTAATCTCATCCTCTGATTTTAGGTCTTTGTTGAAAGTCAATCTCGTTCGTCCATTCAAAATGGAATTTCTATAAAATGCTATTTTGCTCACATTTTTTATTTACGCACATAGATTTGGTTATTCTGACACATTTATGCATAGAGTTATTTTACATTTTAGGGTCATATTGTCATAGGCATAGGCATAGGAATTTATTTTAAATCCTTCAAAACTTGCATAGGACAATGTCATAGTCGAAATGCTCACACACTCAATCTAAGGGCATCAATCATATGCTGCAAGCTAGTAGGTGCTATGGAGGTAATCATGAAAGTTTCGAAGAACAGGTATAATTGTTCTTGTTGTTAATTTCCTTTGTACTTCATAGTTCTTTGGGTTTTAGTCTTTGTTGATTTGCTAACCTCTAATCTAACCTAAATTTAACCCTTAGATACATTGGTGAACCCGAAGTTTCCTATGTTATATTTTTCGTACGTTCTTTTTTCTGTTTTCAATTGTTTTTGTAGGTACAAGTACGGATGTGCCGCATTTGCGTTTTCTTGAGCCGCATCTAATGTGTTGCGATGCATTCAAGGGCCACTATGACACAATAGCTCTGACATGATGCATTTGAGGTACGGAACACTGCATATGATAGAAGCGTGACGCATTTGTCTGTCAGACTGCGACGTATTCGATCTTGTGTGACACATTCACCTAGTGAATTTTCTTTTCGTTGGCTTTCTGATTTTTGTCCTTTTTCTATTTGCTATCTATTTTTGTTTTCTTTTTTTCTATTTTTCGTATTACTAATCAAGGTTTGGAACATGTCGCGTTGGAGTTTTTCATGGGTCAAAGGCATATAGTCAAACTACTAACTTGTGGTTTGCAGGTTCGAGTGTCAAATACTGAACACTAAAACATTGTGCTTATCTTTTTCTTAGATTAGTACACATTTCCTTTTAGTGCAATTAAAAAGAACATGTTTTCTAATTTGCATGATTGTGTTTGCAAAATGGTAGGTGAGTATGCTCTCACCTTGTGAAAACTCGGTGATAAAAAAACCAGACCCATTTTTATATGTTATTACCCTCACGAATTAGTAATCAAAGTATCCTCCCCCCTTGTGTTTTTGGGTGATCCTGGGTGTAAGAAAAATGGTTACTAACTATATAACTTGGGCCTGTTCTAGTGGGAAAAAGTACTCACCCCAAGACAACTCAGACCGGTAGCACCTTGACAACGAGGGACTTCTAGTCGGTATATAAAAGTGGATTCTTGGGGAAAACCCAAGAATCATGCGTATGATTCCAACAAGATGGATCCGAAAGGGGACTCTCACCGCATGGATCATGCCCTATGAATGGAATGCCCATACTAAATACCTTTTGTTTTAGAGTCCAACCTTTTTGGCCGTTGCTTGATATAGTGTAGGGTACAGTATCATGCCCGAAGACACTCACTACTGATCCCCTTGAGTAGAGATAGCAGTTCTTGGGAAGTCACTACCCAAGAATTCAAATTTGGTGTGCTCGAATGATGTTAATGAGCCGTGGAGGGGAGCCAATGCCACCAAAATTCTAAACTATCCACTCTCGATAAGGAAAGGTGTTTATCACCAATCTGAGGTATATCAGTGGGCTATATCAAGTATACAAACCCTTGGAATATTGGCATTTTAGGATTGCACTTGTCTTATGCGCGCTTGCTTACATTCAAAATATTATGCTTGTCAAGTGCTTGCTGGATTTCTCAAACATTATTCACCACATTTACACTTTTGGAAAAAACATTCACCATTAGACAGATCAAATTTTCTCTCAATATGTCAAGAAACTCAATTTTAACAAACTGTGTTGCATCTGTTGAACTGCATCTGAAAATAATGAGATATAATCACATTGTTAAACCGCATTTGTTCTCTCAAACATTGCATATGTCTGCGTCGTGATGCATCTGAACCTCACAGAGATGCATCTGCAAAACTAAGTCACATTTGTTAGTCCCAGAGCCAAATTCTCTCAAACCAAACCGCATTCGAGACACTCTGACACATTTGAGGCCTCAAACAACACATTTTCCTGTCACAAGTAAAACCCTGATACAAAGTCAAATCTGAGTCTACACTTTGTCAATCTTTTGTCAAACACTGTTTCTAAAGGGATTATGTCAAAAACCAACTTTGAAATTGCTCAAGTTTTTTGACCATTAGTTTGCATTCTTGACCATAGGTTTCATCCTTCATTTTTTTCTAGTTGCATACATTAGGCATTAGCTTGTCCCTAGGTTTTAATACTTGCATACTTTGGATTAGGAAAATCTCAACACAATTTGCAATGTCATTGCTTCTGAAACTAGGTTATCTTGGAATTAATCATCATTCCTTTTTTCAGTCATTGTCCCTTTTGTGAGATTTTCCAACTCAAAATTTTAGTTAGGAAAACTTGCTATTCATTTTGACCCTATCATTTTGTCATTTTCAACAAGTCCTTCAGTAACCTAGATCGAAAAAAAATATTAAGCTTAGAAGTGCTTAGGTATCCTTTTCTCAAATTGCATTCTAAGTTTAGACATTGCATATTTTACTCCCAAAAATCCAAAAATATTATTCATCCTAGTCATCATTTTGAACATAGACCTTGCGTAGTGTCATCATTACATTTAGTTGTCATTTTCATTAGAGCAATCTCATTTTATGGTGGAAACTAGACTCCAAAAATAGAAACGAAAAAATGGCAAACTTTGGACAAGATGCCACTTCCAATGTCAACAATCACACGTATGACTCAAATTGGACTTTTGATGATCCATTTGGCAACGTAAATAATCAACCTCTCACGACAATACCATCCTCATCAAACAGTCCCTTTGAACCATTCTTACGTAAGGATGTATACAGACAAATACTTGAGGAAAACCTAGAGGTAGCAGCACAAGACCCAGAGGCCTCTCAATTTGTGGAACAAATGGTCATGTATGACAGAGACAGATATTTGGCCATAATCTTAAGTCAAGGAGCCAAATTACCTCAAGGATTCGACATTAACACATTGAGATCAACATCTCCTGACCTTAATGCCAACAACACGCATAACATGTCAAATAGTGGTCAACTTCCAAACACTATGAGCAATACTTTCTTTGACACTACAATGACCATGCATGCTACCTCCAATTTTCCAAACACCTCCAACTCAATAAACGCTACATCCGTTGGAGGATCACAATCTGTCACAGTGCCCATAATATCCACAACACTCACAATCAGCTGGAACCACCTTTGGATCCGTAGCAATGTGGGAAAGTTATTCCAATCCTCTATTTACCACTACGGTAAATGCCACAGGGGCATCATCAAGTCACACAAATCCTCCATTGACAACTATGTCTAGTACCATGAGTACACCTTCAATATACCCTCTCATTGGCATCTCACAAAATCCTTTGGGTGGGGGTAAATGATGTATATTTATTCAAGGACAACAAAAAAATGTTAACACATCCACACAGTCCAATACCATTAAATCCCAAGGACAAAATACGACCATTCCCCTTGTCCAAACCCAACAATTTGGACAAGGTAGTCAAAACACACAACCCATGGCATCATTAGCACATCACAATGTTCATGGTCACCATATTCCCCAAATATCAACACAAATGGCTAGGGGACACATCCCAACATACTCATCCCACATTCATACTCACCAACATACCCCCAATCCAAACTTTCAATACCAACAACACGCCAATCCGAACACATCATACATGTCACAACAATCCATACCTCCACAATACACCAATATCCACACGTAACAAATGGGGACCTATGGCATAGCAATCAATCCTATGCATGGGACCACAAATGACCCTATAATCAATGCCTTACAACCAAAACTGATGGGTCTAGAGAAGGCCATAGAAAACATACAAATGTCTGGAAAAAAATTAGAAGTGTCATATCACCTAAACATATATCCCTTTGACATGAAATTATACATGCCACCATTTCCTCTGAGATATGTGTCACCTAATTTTACCAAGTACAGAGGAAAGGCAAACCCCATCAAACATGTCCGCGAGTTTGCAACCAATTGTATGGACGCCGCTTATGAAAAAATGTACTTGATGAATTTTTTTTCTAAAAGTCTTGTAGGTCCTACCCTTGAATGGTTTTCCACCCAAAAGGATATCCAAACATGGGATGAGCTTAAACAAAAATTCATAAAAAATTATGCGTACAATATTGACATGGACACCTCCATTACTAGCTTGTGCAATCTCACGCAAGAGGATGCCGGTGAGACATTCATCCCATTTTTTCAAAAATGGAGAAGTCTAGCTAGTCGGTGTCACATCAACATACCCAAAAAGGAAAAGGTGGACATGTTCATTCAAACACTTTTGGGCCCGCTAAAATATGCATTGTAAGTGCATTGTTGCATAACCTTTACAGACCTAGTCGAAAAAGGTGTTCAGATTGAGAAAGCCCTTCTCGCAAAGGGAGAACTAAGATATGGTCCTAAAAACACAAATGCCAATCCTCGCACCAACAAAAATAAATACTGGGTCAAAAATAAACATGTTACAAATGATGGTGTTGTTGACGCCAAGGTTGCAAATACTATGGGTCCTGTACTGGCTCTAAAAGTGGTTCAACCACAAAAAAAACCAACAATGATAATGACACCCCCTACCAATGTCCCTTCAAACAACCAAAGTGGCCAAAAAAATCAAGGACAATATTGTCATATGAGACAATTCCCCAGGGGTCGCACATACACTCCCTTGGGCGATCCCGTTGAAGAAGTCCTCAAGAAATGCCTCCAGAATGGTGTCATCACACTTCAAGAACCAAAACCATATGACCCAGGGCAATTCAAACCAGCATGGTGGGACAATAATGCATTTTGTGATTATCATCGAGAAAAAGGACATAAAACTTCTACCTATCGACAACTGAAAAACCTAGTACAAGATCTTATTGAGAGTCATATCATTGAGGTAGGTGGATCACAATTTGTATCCAATTCAGATTGTACTCTTCATAAGAACCCACTGTAGGACCATGGTTCTAATAATGCTTCCGCATCAGGTCCACAGATAAACAATAATCAAGCTAACTTTGCCCACGCCAAGTACAACTACTCTGGTGGACCTATTATAAATAATGTCCAAACTGACGAATACATCAATACCATTACGGTCAAGAGAGCACCTCAATGCAATGCTACTACTCAAAGTGGCAAGGTCACCATAGTTGGTCCGCCTCCCACTAGGCAACCCAACATCACCATACCTGGCCCATCTCCTAAATAGTCAAAACCTGTCTCAACTACAAAATAGTGGCAACCAAAGAGTTAGTTCAACCTTATCGACCAGCTTGGAAAAACTCCCGTGCAAATTTCTATAGTTGAGATGCTTCCCATCTCTCCCATGCATAAGGCTATACTGGATAAAACTCTACAAGAGTCGTTAGTCCCTAAGGACATTGATGTCAATCAGTTTGAGACCATGGTGGGATACCTCACTACGCCTCACCATGTCACCTTTTCTGATCAAGACTACTCGTCACCTAAGACAAACCATAACGATGCATTGTACATTGAAACTTTCATCCATAAGCACAAGGTCAGAAGAGTTTTAGTAGATGGCAAAGTAGGATTGAACATATGCTCCTTGAAACTGGTTAAGGCTCTAGGGTTTTCTGATGCATGCATAGACCCTACAAAGAGTATAGTGATCAAAGCATATGATGACGAAGAACGCTCTTCACAAGGCATTATTTCTCTTCCTATCAGAGTGGGACCAGTCATTGTGGACACAACCTACTAGGTCCTGGATCTAGAATTACCTTACAACATCTTGCTTGGTTGCCCATGGATTCATGCCTTTAAAACCATTCCATCCACATATCAACAATGCTTAAAATTCCCATTTGACGGCATAGAAATCACTATATATGGCAACCCCAACCCTTTTCAATATTGTACCAACCTAAGGTGTATTTCAGAAAATTGAGTGCCTATCAATCAAGAGGCTTCTAGCCCCTCGTCTTCCAAATACATTGACTCATCCACACTCGCATCATCTTCCACATCCACTCCATCCACGTCTTCCACCACACCACCATCTTCCACAAACCCTAAGACTGAACCCATTGTCAAGATCCAGGACCTCGGCTATGGAGAATTCAAACTGCATACAACATATAGCATCACAACGATACCTAAGTCCCCGAAGGTCTATGGTTGGCCATGTTTTAGAATGGAACCTAGGCAAATAAATTTTCAAAGTTCCACCAAAAATAGTTTTCATCAAATGGGGAGACATGGGTAACGAGGACCTTGTTGATATCACAGGATGGCTCTATAAAGATATTGTCGCACAACCCCCATTACCAGTTAAGAAATATGGCAAGGGATATGACATAATGAAGGCTAAGGGCTACGATGGCACTAGTGGCCTAGGAAGAAATAAAACTAGGTGAAGAGAGCCCATAGAACCTTTCAAAATACCAAAGTATCTTGGATTAGGGTTTGGATCGCCCGACAATGACGATCGACGTACCATTGGAATTTCGAGTGAGCGAGTGCATGCTTCGGAAAGTGTCGAGACTGCTAAGGAAACCCTCACTGAAACTGACTCCCAAGAGTGGGAATTTGGCTTAGAATGATCCTTAAGTGACTGTTGCCTCAATGATTTGTTTGTCAAAATAGGGGAACTGACCTCTAAACAAAGATTTTGGAAAAAAATTAAAATTGATCAGGCACCAAATAGTCAGAGTCCCATTATCACTCCCCATGAAATATAAGCCCCACCATCTAAATCCCTTCAGTCCAATCCATCTGAAGTACCAGACGACACTGACAACCATGAATCTAAGTCCTTCACCCCTTATTTTGACAACAAATATGAAACAAGTGAAGGGGAATATTGGATAGAGTCCGATGTGGAGTTGGATGATGATAATCTCATCTACAATATCACTGAATCCGTCTGTATGCTTTCCGCATCCTCCCCTCAATTCACCAACACTGAAGATGGAATTTCCCTAGTTTATCCTCAACTAGTTGATTGGGACCAACAAGGCCCACCAGTCTTGGACACATTTCAGAATGATGAGGCAATTGCAGAGTTTATGGGATTGCATGAGGGCATGCCTAGTGGTGATCGACGAGACTGCTCCGTCCTCTAGTCACAAAATCAAAAATAAAAATAAAATAAAAAATGAAACGTCTTTAGGTGAAAACCGAAAGGCACCTTCTGATGAAAAAAAAGTAAAAACAAAGGACGTATCTGTGGGTGAAAACCTCTTTGAGGTACCCAAAGATGGAGGACTGGACTTTCTTCCCATACAACAAGAGAAATTAGCTATGCTTATATAAGACACCATAGAAGACAACATATCAATAGCTGAAGATCCCAAAATGGTCCTCTTTGCTGCATCCTTGACTGAAGAAGAGAGACCGAAATTTCAAAAATTCTTTGTGGAACGTAAAGTCAACTTCGCATGGTCCTATGCTGATATGCCAGGATTAGACCCAGAATTGGTTCTGCACCATCTGCCACTATTGCCTAATGCCAAACTAGTTAAATAGAAGTTGCACAAAATGCATCCTCAGGTCACTCTATTGGTCAAGGTTGAGTTGAAGAAACTTCTAGACGTTGAATTCATATGGTCTATTGATTATGTTGAATGGATATCTAGCCTGGTGCCAGTAACAGAGCCAAATGGGATGATCCGCGTCTATATAGATTTTAGAGACCTAAATAAGGCATGCCCAAAAGATGACTTTCCTTTACCAAATATTGATATTTAACCTGGTGCCAGTAACAAAGCCAAAAGGGATGATCTGTGTTTGTATAGATTTCAGAGACCTAAATAAGGCATGCCTAAAAGATGACTTTCCTTTACCAAATATTGATATCATAGTTGACCTCACAACAGGATATGAGATGTTGTCCCTCATGGATGGTTTCTTCGGCTATAATCAAATTCGCATTGCCCCCGAAGACCAGCACAAAATGGAATTTACTTGCCCATGGGGTACATACTGTTGGAATGTCATGCCATTCGGTCTCAAAAATGCAGGCACCACATATTAGAGGGCTATGAACACAATCTTTCATGACATGATGCATAAAATAATGGAAGATTATGTAGATGACCTATTGGCTAAATCAATAACAAGGAAAGATCATTTGAAGGTGTTAGAGAAAATTTTCAAGAGACTGGAAGAATACAAAGTCTAGCTAAATCCTAAGAATTGTGTCTTCGGTGTAACATCAGGTAAACTCTTGGGATACATAGTTTATCGAAGAGGCATTGAGGTTGATCCAACAAAAGTAAAAGCCATCATAGACATGCCTCCGCCCAGAGGAATCAGTGAACTCAGAACCCTACAAGGCAAGGTACAATCCATTTGGCAATTCATAGCACAATTGGCTGACAAGTGTCAGCCTTTCCAATATCTGTTGTGCAAGGGTATCCCCTTTGTGTGGTTAGATAAATTCCAAGAAGCCTTTCAGAAAATAAAAGATTACTTATTGTGGCCGCCAGTCCTCATGCCACCCATTCACGAAAAACCATTGATCCTATAGATATCTGCCACTAATTCAGCACTGGGGGCATTACTAGCACATAATGACCAAGAAGAAAAAGAAAGAGCTATATATTACATCAGTCAGACATTGGTCAAGTATGAAATAAACTAAACATCAATTGAACGGGCTTGTCTCGCTGTGGTCTTTGTAGCATAGAAGCTAAGACATTATATGTTAAGCCATCAGACACAACTAGTATCAAAGATTGACCCCCTCAAATATTTGTTAATTTAGGCAGCATTAACAGGACGTCTGGCAAAATGGGTCATGATTTTGAGTGAATGTGACATTCAATATGTAGAAAGAAAGGCAATAAAAGGACAAGTCATAGCGGACAAGCTGGTGGATGCACCTTTACAAAGTGATTATCCGTTAGTGGTAGATTTTCTAGATGAGTTGATATTCCATATGGAACCTAAGTCACCTTGGCAACTCTGCTTTGACGGATCACACACAAATCATGGCTCGGGGGCAAGGATCCTGTTCATCACCCCTCAAGGAGACTCCATCCCTAAGTCTTTCCGCATAGCCTTCCCATGCACAAACAATGTGGCATAATTCGAGGCACTAGTTACAAGACTTAGAATGGCAATAAAATGGAAAATCAGAGCACTACATGTCTATGGGGATTCTCAGCTCGTCATCAACCAGGTTAATGATGACTATGACACAAAAGATGAGAAGCTGATGCGCTACAAACAGATGGTTGATAGTTCCAAATGTACTTTCATATGGTAACTTTTGAACAAGTTTCGAGAGCACATAACAAAGTAGCAGATGCAATGGCTACAATAGGTTCTCTCCTTGACATTCCAAACAATCTGCCTCAGCTAGAATTCCTAATAGAACAATTGTTGGTCCCTACCCTGCCTATGAAATTTTAGAGTTAGAGATGGTCTACAAACTTGTTGGCCCCGACTCTCCCTGGTACCAGGATATTTATGACTACTTTAAGTCTCAAACCATTCCACCTAACCTGTCCAATAACCAAAGGAAGTCCTTTATCCAAAAAGTTGCAAGGTATGCCATCGTCAGTGACACCCTTTACCACCATAGCTTTGAAGACACCCTCCTTAGATGTCTTGACACCAACGAAGAATGTACAACCTTATGCTAAGTACATGATGGTATATGCAGGTCTCATTCAAGTGGTCCTACTCTAGCCAAGAAAGTAACGGGACTTGGGTACTATTGGCCGACCATTGAAAAGGATGCAATAGAATATGTCAAGACTTGTCGCCAATGCCAGATTCATAATGATTTGATCCATGCTCCAACGCAGGAACTTCGGCCGATCACTTCTTGGCTCTTCACTCAATGGGGACTCGACCTCGTGGGTAAGATCCATCTAACTTCGTCCAATGACCACAAATTCATCATCACCACCACTGAGTATTTTACAAAGTGGATCGAAGCCATCCCTTTGACATACATAATCAACAAACAAATATCCAAATTCATTCTCAACTACATCATTTGTCGGTATGGCCTTCTACAATCCATCATCACTGACAATAGACATCCATTTAAAAACCAAGACGTTCATGAGTTATGTGAGTGATTTCACATCCAACACCATTTTTCCTCTCTATATTACCCATAAGGAAACGGTGAAGTTGAGGCATCAAATAAAACCATTGTTAAAATCCTCAAAAAGATTGTCAATGATGCTAGCCATGACTAGCATATACAACTTAACCCTGCTCTGTGGGCTTACCACACTAGCATTCGTATGCCTATAGGAGCCACTCTTTTCACCCTGGTCTTTGGAGCTAAGGCGATCTTGCCCATTGAGGTTGAAATTCCTTCTTTACAAGTATCCCTGAAGGGTTTAACTGATGATGAGGAGTATCGACAGTTGGGCTTGCACGAGTTGGAGATGCTAGAGGAAAGAAGGAAAAATTTCCTGAACCATCTACAAGCATATTAGAACCATCTTTATCGCAGTTACAATAAGAAGGTTATGGTCAGGAAGTTTGACATTGGTGAATTAGTCCTCATGCAAAACCCTAAGAACCAGGTTGATAGAGAAAAGCCGGGAAAGTTTGAACCAAATTGGTTGGGTCCTTACGTCATTGTATCTTCTTTTGGTTATGGAGCCTATTAGCTAGTGACTCCAAATGGAGAACAACTGACAGAGCCTATCAATAGTTTACATCTCTGAAATTTCTACACAGCATTAGGAGATTGAGCTAAGAACTGTAAAATACAAAAAATTGAAAAATGGTAAAAAATTGTTGCTTTGATGAAAACCTAGCAAACAGGCGTCTTGACAACACCAAAAAAAAAAAAAAAATGACAAAAATAGTAGAGAAAAATGATTCATCCAATAGTGAAAACCTGGCAAACAGGCGCTTTGGATAAGTACCATGGTGAAAACCTGGCAAACAAGCACCATGTGTAATCAATCATTACTTTGCTATCTATTGTTACTTTATCTGTTGTGGCCTAGGATGAAATACATTTTTCGTCACCACCACATCATACCCTTCCTTTCATGGTTGATAATAGGTTGACATGAAGTCCTGAATACTGCCCATCCGGCATCCCAAGCACATCCCTTTCATGTCCTTTAAGATTGGCTAAGTCTCGAACTTGATTGGGGGCAAAATTTTTATCATGTAAACTGCAGTGGATGTCACGAATGGTTTCGGGAAAGCCCTAAAATGTCTTGAAAAAAGAACTAAAAATTAGAAAATGTCCTAAAAAAAGACAAAAACATCAGAAAATGTCCTAAAAAAGACAAAAACATCAGATAGTCCTGAAAAAAGACAAAAACATGGCAAAAAGTCCTAAAAAAAGACCAAAAACATGGCAAAAAGTCCTAAAAAAAGTCCAAAAACATTGTAAAATGTCTTGAAGAAAGGCCTAAAAACTGAAAAATGTTCTGAAGAAAACCACAAAAAAATGTCAAACCACTCAAAGAGAATGAACATAGAGTCATTCCTTGTCAAGTTCGTCAAATCAATTAGTCTTTGTCATTTGTCCGAACTACATTATCTCTGCGCATTTTCTACGTAGGCAAGACTCATCTTTGAGTCCCCGAGACATTAGGTCAGTGCTTTTAGGTTTGTCATAATAAAATCATGGTGCAATCTTTGGTCATCAAGACAAAGTCATTGGTTGTTTTGAACTACGAGGTCTCTAAGTGCATGATGTAGGAAAGGCCATCTATCGATGAGCGCCCAAGGCCACACTAGGTCAATCCATTAGGGTCATGGCATTACATTGGAACACACGTCAAAATGTCTTCAATTCAAAGTGAATCATTCCCAAATGGGAAAACTCCTACAACAAAGTGAAACAATCATCTATTTAGCATGACAATCTGATCAACACGTCAATCATATCATCATGACAATATCGACACTTAGTCAACACAAGTCAAACTTAGTTAAAACAAGTCAAATCATCATAACCTATCAAACTGTCAACTCTTGGTTATCTTTCAGATGGGTCCTTCTAAAGAATAGCCTCTATCATTCATGCCTTAGGATGTGTCCTTCCTAAGCATTGTCATTGTCATTCAACATTTTGAGGGATCCTCTTGACATCTAAGGATCACTCCTCTTGACATCGGTATTCTTCATATGTGTCCTTTTGAAGAACAAACTCTGTCATTTATGCCTTAGGATGTGTCCTTCCTAGGCATCGTCATCACTTCAAGGGACCCCTTTTGACATTTAGGGATCAATCATCTCAACATCGACATTATTTAGGATGTGTCCTTCCTGAATTTGGCAATCTTCAACATTTGTCATCTTGGCATCATCAAAACTTTGACACCTCGACATCTCAACATCATCAAACTTGACATCTTGACATTAAAACAATGGGTATCCAGATGCACTTGACAAACACTTGGCACTTGTCTTTTGGATTTTTATCATGTTACTAGTTTTTCAGTAAGATCCCAACAAACAATATTTAGAGAAGCAACAACGTATCATGACGTTTGTCTTCACTTTTGACATGCATGACTACTAGTTTCTCAGTGAGGTCCTGATTCTAGGATTTATAAAAATGATGACGTATCATGATAAGGGTTCTATTTTATATTTTGGCAATCATGCCGCTAGTTTCTCAAGGATTTCCTAGAAATAGGATTTAGAGAAGCAACGACGTTTCATGAATTGACCTTCTTGTCTTTTTTTGTTTGTGGTTGATTATGACAAAAAGACTAGGGAAATCACACTCTTAGTTTGAGTCATGATCATCTTTGTCTGTGACTGCTTGTCTTATGTGATGGTACAACCTCGCACACCTTGATCTATGTCATATCATGGTGTTTGTTGGCCATTACAACAATCTGCCCAATGATGATTAAGAGCAATAAATATTAAAGTCCTACGGTAGAATTTTGAAGGATTTGGTATAGAAACTAACATGCATCTCCTTCGGTCTGGTCATCTTATTTCATTAGTATGGTCATCTTCTTTGGTCCATCTCACGA
>VDFB02097721.1:0-46569 GCA_007258455.2 Sequoia sempervirens
TACTTAAATTTCAGGGGAAAAATAAGAAGTAGGTGTCTGTCTGACCACCCTAACCATAATAAAATGATAATATTTATTTATAATATTTTATATATAAGTAGAGGACTCATGTCCAGATGTATGATGCATATTTTTTAATTTTCCAAGAAAATAATTAATTGAATTTTTATTACAAATTTTAAAATATAAGCATATATAAGCCATTAACTTGGTCAAATTTTAAAAAATATAAAAACGTATATGTCTGACCACATTAACTTGGTCAAAACTTCATGAAATTTAATTTTTCATTTTTTAATCATATAGTATGTGAAGCATAGAATGTGATGCATGTTTTGGATTCAAAAAATGGGATCCCATTTGAAAGTTATAGATGTTTTTCAATTAGCCTATCAATCAAGACTTTAGTCGTAATTCTAATAGAAAAATAATAATAATTATTTATTAAATTAAAATTAAAGCATTATTTATATTGGTGGAAAGCTGAGAATCTCCTCTAAAAACCCTTTTTGTTTCATCAATTTTGGGTTAGAAAAAAGTCATCAGCCACATACCCTACAAATACCCATAATATTGCCACTTTTTGGCCCATCATGATCCTGCACATACCCAAGCCACTTTAAATTTTGTATGTTCACTTCCAATTAGGCCAACATAATTGATGAATGAAGATATAGCCATATATATGTATGTATGTGGAACATACTTAAATGATGTAAGAAGTAAGAGGAGAATGTGTGGATGTGTGAACAGTGATGCAAGCTATGCAACAAGTGTTATAGTGCAAAGTTGCTGATAACCGGTGTATACTTGCAACCGGACTAGGATTATATTTTGTTTTTCTAGAGCTTAACCAAAACAGATCTTAGCACTTTGAAGGTGTACTTCTTTATTTCATCTTTTGGCAGTGAGTGATACATTTTGTATCTTGACAGTAAGCCATTTTTAAATCAAGTTCTGAGCCTTTCAAGGATAGTGAGTCCTAGTAGTGAACCTTGTAAGATCTTGTAACTATTTATAATATATTACGAGTCAATCCTCACCATGGTTTTTCCCATTTTGGGTTTTCCATGTAAAATTCCTAGTATCAATGTGTTATGAGATGTTATGATTCCTTTTATGCTTTGTTTTACTGTTGTAGCTAGATACACATTAATAATTTGATGGTTAGCAATTGATTATGTTAATAGAATATTGATTCACCCCCCTCTCAGTATTCGGTGTAGTCAATAATTAGTATCAGAGCTTGATTCCTCTGAAGAAGTATTATAGCTTAAGGAAGATCATGGAATTTAAATACATTGCTAACAAAAGCTATCCTATTCCTCCAAAAAAAATACTTGCATCTGAGGAACTCAATGTTTCCCTTGGATAATTGGAAAAAAGTGAAGATGAGAAAGAAACTATGAAAGGAAACTTGAAAGAAACAAATGAATGCATCAAAAAATTAAGAGAAAAAATCAAAACGTTCAAAGAAATGCATAGAGAAGTTAGTGATTAGTTGAAAAAGGCTATTGAAGACATTACCAGACTAAAGGTGCAAGTGGAAGAAAAGAAAAGAATTGAAGAATGTCAAAAAATTGAAATTCAAAATAATATTGATGAATGCACAATGCTTGAACAAGAAGTGGTAACCTTAAGATTTGATCAGGAAAAATCAAGAGCCCATGAAGAAAAATTCAAAACAAGTTCTACAAGGCTTGATGAGTTGTTTTCATTTCAGAAACCCTCTAAGGACAAAGGTGGTCTAGGACTTGAATAAGGACAAAGTTCAAAGAAAAATCAGATTCCCAACAAAGTGGATAGTCAAATGAAGACTCAAGGAAAAAATAAATATATCAAGAACCAAAGGAGCAATATTGTAAGGATTCCTATTTGATAACCTAAAGCTCAAAGGTACCCATCTTTTAATGTTTTTTATTTCTCATGCAATAAATTTGATCATAGGGAAACAAAATGTAGAAGTAGAATGAACTAGAATAGAGTGAATTAGAATGTTGGATTCTTTGTTGGAAAATGCTTTTCTTGCAATAAGTTTGGACATAGAGCTATTGAGTGTAGAAGCCAGATAATGTTGAACAAATTCAATGCTTGTAGAAGGATTCAATGTTTTCAAGGCTACTGCTATATATGTTATGATTTTTGGAAATAAAGCTAATTAGTGCATATCAAGGATAAATCCAAATCAATTTGGTCAAAAACAAGTTGTGTGCTACACCTGCAATAAACCAAGACATATCTCAAAGTTTTGTAGAAGAAAAATTGGGAAGAAATCTAATACAGAACAAACAAAAAAACCTGTGAACAAAGTAGATCCTACAGAGGTGAGAAAATAAATGGAAAGGATTTGGAGGAAAAAGGAAGAACCTGAGAAAAAGAATGAGTTAAATGCATCTATACCTACATCTGGTGCAGATACCTCTTCTAAAAATTGAACCCAATAGTGGCTTTAGGGGAGCAATTACAGAGAAATCTAAAAAGCCCTCAATATTTGAGGTGGAAAGAAGTGACACTAGGATATATGATGTAAGTTCCCATTGTGAAGATGTTGAAGAAGTCTCAGAAAATATGCAGATCTAGAGAATTGTGAAACCTTTTTGGGGTTTGCAATGTACTTTATAAAGTGTTTATCAGCTTTTAAGGTTGGAATGCATTAAATATGAATTAGAGAAAAATTCGTAAGTCATAAATCAAGAAATTAAGTTGGGCTAAAGCACATTTGCACAATTGGGAAGAGGTGGAGTGAGCTGAAAAGAGTTGAAGGAAATTCAAGATATTTTGCATCAAAGCCCTGTTCCTAACAAAGCTTGAAAAGGTATTTTTTCATTATTTGAATCTTGTGGATTCTAAGTTGAAGAAGCTTTTTCTTAAAGCATATTCAAGTTGTTTGGGGATAAATTTCCACTCCTAGTGTTGTGGAAATATCTGAGAGACCTTGACCCAAATTTAGAAGATATTCTTGGAAATTTTATGAAGTTGATCCTATGGATGTCTTCTCACACATTCTGAGCAATGTGTTACCCACTAAAGATACTAGGACATATATTCATGGGAAGCTAGAGGAATTTAATCACCAAGAGCTTAAGGACCTATGGGATAGTGAATTGACAACAGATGATCTATTGCTGAAGCTAGAATATGAAAACCTACTTCAGAAGAAGTTGAATGGTTGGAACTAATTTCCAAATTTTTCCAATGAGATGGAGGCAAAATTTGTTAGGATGGCTCTCAGTAGAGTACATGGTAAATTTTTTGGACAAGTGTACCTAGGGTAGTCAACAAGGAAGTGATTTGAGTTGTAACTAGTCTTTGCTATATTGGATCCATTCTAGTTCTAAAGGCTATGAAGAATAATGTAGTCATGAAGCTAACTAGTGCTACATTTGATGAAAGAGCTTTAACTACTAAGCCTATCTCAAACCCTATCATCAAGGATGTTGCTATCATGATTGGATAGAAAATTTACTTCACCAACCAAGGGAATTTTGTATCTACTATGGTAATTCACACCACATTTGAAATGATAGTCAATGGGAAAGATTTTGATCTATGTGATTTTCTTAGGTTGTAACTTATGGAGAACTTGAGCATGACTAAGGAAAAGAAACACTCCTTCAAATTTGGCACTTTACTAGTTTTCTACTATTCTATTTCCTGAGGGAGTTATCGGGAAGGAAGGACATAACATGGGAGCACAACAAGCCAATTGCACATCAAATTTTTGATCATTTGTGTAGTCTTGGAGATTTCAAGGCATAGAACAATGCTCTAACTATTTTATTTGTAGTATTTCAGAATGAGATGCATGAAAGAGATTGGATTCCCAAGAACTTAGTAAAGAAATATGAAAAGGATATAACCTTTCTTGTAACTATAGATGAATGTATCATAGAGGAAGTTGAACCCTGAATTCTATGGATTGTGCCAGTGGGATATGAACTTGATGAACAATTGGCTATGGATTGAAATGTTGTTGAATAGTCTTAGGGATCCCACTCTACCTTGACATGGAACATATGAGGAAAAGTCCACTAAGGTGTTCCTAGAAGCTAAAAAATCCAAAAGAAGAAAGAAGGTTGAAGCATTCTTCCAAGGATAGACTTTCACTAAGGATGATTTAGATCAGTTAAAGGAGTCTCTTGATTAGAGAAAGGCTAAATCAGCTAAACAACCCTCCAGACCAAGGAAATCAGGAAGATTATCTTCTAGTTCTACACCCACCTCTAATGCTACTACTTTCAGTACTACTAATGTTGAGAAGGGAAAGAAGAAATAACAAAGTTCCCCTGCATCAATTGATGTTGCTACCCCTACCGGTCCCTAGTAATCAAGCATTTGAATGAAAGGAAATACCTCCTACTGCACCATTTTCTGCTTCAAGAAGAAGAAGAGTGAAGCAAAAGGCTAATAGGGAAAGAAATCTAAGTGATGTAGTTCAGGAAAAAATAGAAATTGGCATGAAAGAAGAGCATCAGCTGAAAAGAAATAAAAGGAGCAATACCTCCAATTAAGAAGCTCAAACAAGAATTGATATCACCACGGATGAAGAGACAGAGGAAGAAGAGGATACTTATAAAATTCATGTGCATAAGAAGAAGAATGAAGAAGGCTCATTTGATCCTTTGGAGGACATGCCTGGCTCTCCTCCAATAGGTGATCAACCATCTTTAAATCTAGGAGCCTTGGTAAATAATATGATTGATAATGATCTCATGCCAACTATTGAGATATTTGATTAAGTTAATGATGAAGGAAAGGAAACCATCATAAATGTATTTATTTAGTATATATTCATTTGCAATGTAAGTATGGAGACTATACAAAGAAAAGTAAGTGAAAATTTCTGGAAAGAATTAGTACACAGAAGCCAAGAGGTTGTAAATGTTGAAGATAAGATGAGAAATGATGCCTTAATTTCTTATGGTTCCTCTCTTTCTGAGACAAAATTTGATGCAAAGCAAAGGAAGAAAATTCAATATCCACAACTCAACTTTCAAAAAAAAAACCCAATACCTTCCTATTGTCCTTACAATTTGGACCCACTTTTCCATACAAATTCTTTGATCAAAACATCCAAATAGAGATTAAGGCACAAACCTTCTTGTAGAACCTTCAATACACCTTAGGAAACATGAAATTGATTGATAAAAATAAAGAAAAAAAACTACCCATACACCTTTCCAAATCACTATCACACAAGAAGAATCTCTTTTACATTGTCAAAACTGAGAATTCACAGTGGACTGTGTCATTTTCCAGATTTTATGCAAATAACTAACCAACATACAAATGAATATGGAACTTTACATTCACCCAAAAACCATCATTGAAAGGACATAAAATCACCATTTAAAATTATTATCCCCCTTGGAGGTCTCAAATTCCAAAGCCAAAACTTAAATAAACTTCTTTGTATGTTGCTTTACTAGTCTATAGTAGCATTTTCCAACCTAGGGCTTTGTAAAAACCAATGAAAACCTTACAATCATTCCATGAAACTTTGAAATATTTTAAAGAATGAAAAAAAATACCTACACACCAATTTTAATTTAAGATTCCATCGAATAGAATGGAAAAAAAGTAAATTTTCTAAGCTCTGAGGTACCCTAGGTTAGGGTTTCTACCCACGCCCACTAAATCTTCAATATCTTTTGCAAAACTTCATGAAATATCATAAGACCAAATGAATTTGAAATATAATTCATAGGGATATCAATTAAATTGGAGGAGGATATTTTTTTAACAACATTAATTATTTTACAATGGCCTAAAACACTGAAAATACATAAATTTACCAAAAATACTATGTTTTTCATTAAAACTCTTCTTCATAAACCAACTTCCAATCTTCCTCAAACCTTCCTCAACCTTTGATAGGATTCAAAATCCTTTAAATAACTATTCCTATGCCAAAAACTGATTCTATAACTATCTTATTCCATGATTTTTCATTTTTTTGCATTTTCCAATATTGTAACATTTTGTATTGACAACATTTATCAAATTTTGCAATTTTTACATTATGCAACCTATGACCTCAAAATTGTTAACTAGGACCTAATACATGCATGAAATTTTCTTTTAGATCTTAAGACATCATTATTAGATCATATTTCCAATCAAGACTTTAATTTTCCTTCTTGAGGCATATCTATGCTTTGGTGCTCCTGCACCATACTCCCGACCAAAAAGAACTCCAAGTCCTCTTGGATTGAATTTATCAATCATGAAATTATCCTCCATGTATTTCCTATGCCTTGGTTCTTTCATCTTCACTTTTGGTTTAAGTTGGTCAAAGCCAACATGCTTCCATTTCATCTTGCCACCTGGAATATGCTTCTTTATACCCTAATAGGTCTCATCCTTCTTTTGTTCTTCTTCAATATGTTGCACCTTAACCTGCAATTTGTTTCTTGTCCACAAGATCAGTATAATAAAGAAACAAAACACATTTTTTATTATTATACCTCCATCATCCTTCAATTCCCTGTAGATCTCCAAGGCCAATTCATTCACAATTTTCTCTTTATCCAATCTTGTCACTAATCCAAGGTTTTCAACATATGAAATCAGGTCTATGATCTCTGTCATATCTTCATCTTCATGCTTGGAAACACCTAGAATATCTTTTTCCTCATTAATGAATTCTTCATGTGCATCTTCATATGCTTCTTCTTCCTTTTTCATCTTCTTATGTCTTCTTCTTTTCACAATCTTCTTTATAGGCCATAAAACTTTTTTGTTTATCCTCAAGTGTCAACTTGTTTCCTACTTCATCATGGATTCTTTGAACTCTTCTTCAAGTCTTTTCAACGCTTGCTTCAACTCAGCAATTTCTTTATCCATCTTTGCTTGTCTCTTTCTCTTCTTTCTCTCTTCCTCTACCTGCAAATTCCTTCTCAAATTCTCCATCTTCACAAGCAAGCTTCCTCCTTGCTTCAACTTCTCAAATTTCTCTCTTCCTTCTCAATGGCAACAACCAGGTTCTTCTGATCTGCACAAAACCACAACCAACACCAAACACAAAAGCACAACTACAACTCACCAGCCCAAATCTTTCTTGGGCTCTGATACCAAAATGATGTAGAGAAAAGGAAGAAAAGTCACTATCGACAACTCAAATTTCAAAAAAAAAAAACTCAATACCTTCTTGTTGTCCTTACAATTTGGACCCACTTTTCCATACAAATTCTTTGATCAAAACATCCAAATATAGATTAAGGCACAAACCTTCTTGTAAAACCTTCAAGACACCTTAGGAAACATCACATTTACTGATAAAGAAAAAAAACCTACCCATACACCTTTCCAAATCACTATCACACAAGAATAATCTCTTTTACATTGTCAAAACTGAGAATTCACAGTGGATTGTGTCATTTTCCAGATTTTATGCAAATAACTAACCAACATACAAATGAATATGGAACTTTAAATTCACCCAAAAACCATCATTGAAAGGACACAAAATCACCATTTAAGAGTATTATCCCCCTTGGAGGTCTCAAATTCGAAAGCCAAAACTTAAATAAACTTCTTTGTATGTTGCTTTACTAGTCTATAGTGGCATTTTCAAACCTAGGGCTTTGTAAAAACCAATGAAAACCTTACAATCATTCCATGAAACTTTGAAATATTTTAAAGAATGAAACAAACTACCTTCACACCGATTTTAATTTAAGATTCCATCGAATAGAATGGAACAAAATGAATTTTCTAAGCTCTGAGGTACCCTAGGTCAGGGTTTCTACCCACACCCACTAAATATTCAATATCTTTTGCAAAACTTCATGAAATATCATAAGACCAAATGAATTTGAAAGATAATTCATAGGGATATCAATTAAATTTGAGGTGGGAAAGGTTTTAAACAACATTAATGGCTGTACGATGGCCTAAAACATTGAAAATACAGAAATTTACCCAAAAATACTATGTTTTTCATTAAAATTCTTCTTCATAAACCAACTTCCAATCTTCCTCAAACCTTCCTCAACCTTTGAGAGGCTTCAAAATCCTTTAAATAACTATTCCTATGCCAAAATCTGATTCTATAACTACCTTATTCCATGATTTTGCATTTTTTTGCATTTTCCAATATTGTAACATTTTGTATTGACAACATTTAGCAAATTTTGCAATTTTTTACATTATGCAACCTATGACATCAAAAATTTTAACTAGGACCTAATACATGCATAAAATGGTCTTTTATAGACCTTAATACATCATTATTACATCATATTTCCAATCAATACTTTAATTTTCCTTCTTGAAGCATATCTTTTCTTGGGTGCTCCTACACCAAAATTTTCCAATCTGCTAAAAGAATGCTCTACTATGTTTAGAGTCAAGCAGAGAGTTAATATGTTAATGAATAAGGATCAAGAGAGTATATAAAAGGTAAGACAAGAAACCCAAGATTTAATCAAACAATTGGCAAGGAATTATGGGGAAAGAACTAACTCTTCATCCCATACAACTCAAGCACAAATGCATGTTGATGTCATAGAAGTGTTGGATAATCTATCCTTGGAAGATGTTAATGAGATACATGATCTTTTAGAGACTCCTGCCCCTCTGACTGATACAAAAGAGACAAGCAACAAATTTTTTGATGATCAACATAGAGACTGAACTGCTGATAAGAAAAAAACATCATGAATCTACTAGAAACAGGGATGAGAAAGATAAAGATGAAAATGAAGAAAGCAAGAATAATGGTGACAAGGATGATGATGAAAAATCAGAAAAAGAAAAAAAATATTTAAATGTTTTTGGAAAGGAAAAGAAGAAGAAAAAAAAAGGAAAAAGGAGAAGAAGAAGAAGAAAAATAAGAAGAAAACAAGAAAGAGGAAGACAAGAATGCTATTCTAGTTGAGAAAAGTAAAGGAGAAAACCCCAAAGTTTTTGAATTGTCAATACCAACTAGATAATCATCCAAAATTAGTCTCAAAGGTCTTTTATCATGGAAAATAGTACTTAAGCTTGTGCTTATAGCCCAACTAGTTAAGTTAACATTGCATTTGGGTTATGTAGACTTGACCAATATTACACAATGTGACAGAATAAAACTAAGTGTTACTTTTCTCAACTTTTTCACACAAGAAGTTGTTGAATCATATCAAGAAGGAAATGAACTGATAAATGAAGCTATTAAAGCTTTACAGGAGACAACCCCTAGTGTCACAATTGAGAACTCTTTAACATCAATTGAGAATTTAAAGCTTTTAGTTGATTCAGCTAAGGAATACACATCAAATCTCAAGTGGAGTCAATTATTCTAGAGTGAAGATTGTTGTTTCTACAAGATAAGTGTGCAATCGCACATGATAGAGTTGTGAAAAGTTTGAAAGAAGTAAGAGACTGTAATGAGGAATCTCAGTTTCTATTTGTATACTACATGAAGTGGCCTAATGCCACTTGAGATATCAAGGACTTAATGGACTCAATAGATAATTAACTTTTTGATGCCTCTTGTAATTACAAGGTTGAAAATGATAGAAGTTATATTGGTTGGGCTTCTATTACAGATCTTTAGAAAAAAAATCATTCTATAGGGGCAAAAAGAAGATGTGATAAGGAAATTTTGCCAGCTTGGAGACCTCGTAGTGTCTATACATGTCTCTGTATAAAGTGCATTGATAGATGTAGAAAGACTTGAGAAGAAAAGCATTGTTCCTTCCACTCTAGAAGAAGGAGAAGAATTCCTAGCAGAACTTAAATCACTGCACAAAACTCTTACCAAAGCAAAAGGAGTCTAGGATGATGGAAAGCCAACTGGGAAAGAAATTCTCAAGGAGTTAAAAGGTTCCCCCAGTTCTTGATTGAAATTTTATTTTACTTTTCCCCATCCTTTGTCCTTGATGTCAAAGGGGGAGAAGATTCTATATAGAGAAGGGTATGTTAAAGTTTGGTATGTTTTGGTTTTCAAAACATAGTTCTTTGTTTTTGTATATATGAAAGGAGGAGTCCACAATTTTGGTTTTGAATCAAGCTTCATTTTTGGCACATATTGCCATCAATGACAAAGGGGGAGATTGTTGGAAGAATGAAGAAGGTGACCTCCAAGTTTTTTGCATTTATGCCAACATTGTTTGGTAACTAGCTAAGTAAACTATGTATCTATACTGATCCGGTATTTTGATCCAAAAATTATGTTAGTAAAAGATAATTCTATGATTTTTTGATATGTTAATCAGGAGAATTAGTTATAGCTATGAACAAGCTTTCAACAAATTTGGTTGATTTGGTTGACATGTCTATATGACAGAAGTTCAACATTCTTTTGGATGACAAGGTTAAGAACTACTTATATTATGAATGTTTAAGATGTTCCTTATTAGGTTTGGAACAACCTAATTTGTGTTTGATATGTTTTATTTTGTGCGCCAAAAATATTTTTGAATTGGGTCGACAAGCCACTTTGAATTTTGTATGTTCACTTCCAATTAGGTCGACCTAATTGATGAATGCAGATATAGTTGTATATATGTATGTATGTGGAACATACTTAAATTATGTAAGAAGTAAGACAAGAATGTGTGGATGTGTGAACAGTGATGTGAGCTATACGACAAGTGTTATAGTTCAAATTTGTTGATAATCGTCATTTACCTACAACCAAAGTAGGACTACATTTTGTTTTTCTAGAGCTTAACTAGAACTGATCTCAACACTTTGAAGGTGTACTTATTTAGTTCATCTTTTGGCAGTGAGCCATACTTTTTGTATCTTGGCAATAAGCTATTTTGTATTCAAGTTGTGATCCTTTCAAGGGTAGTGAGTCCTGGCAGTGAGTCCTATAATATCTTGCAACTGGTATAATATATTATGAGTTAATCCTCATTGTGGTTTTTTCCATTTTGGGTTTTTCATGTAAAAATCTTGGTGTCAATGTGTTATGAGATGTTATGATTCCTTTTGTGCTTTGGTTTACTATTGCAACTAGATACACATTAATAATTGGATGGTTATCAATTAATTGTGTTAGCAGAATACTGATTCACCCCCCCTCTCAGTATTCGGTTAGCAGAATACCGATTCGCCCCCCCTCTCAGTATTCGGTGTATTCAACAAGAATAAGTTAGGTACACAAGGAAGAATATCACATGAAATTCCTCTTGTACTCATGTACCTACAAGGGTAACATGGATCCTCTAGTGGGACCAACTACAGTTTTAGAAAATATGAATAGAATATATGAAATAAGTAAGTGATATATTCACATATATGCACATGAAATAATAAAATTCTTAAAGGACTCCTACTTCATGAATTCATATCCTTCCCAACCTCATATAAGTTAGAGATAAGGACCAACTAATGCAAAAGAAAAAACTAGAGTAATGAGTTGAATTAGGACACTATGCAAGATTAGGAGGAACAACATCCCCATAAGAATATATTAAAGAGGAAATAATTAGTGGTCTTGTAAAGATAATAGAAAATTTTGATATATGTGATAGTGAATCAAACAAGTACTCAAACAAATAAAGGGTATGTGATTTACATGTTTAGTTAAAAAATCAATTATTGATCCTTAGTACTAGAAGCAAGGATTGTGGAACTAGGACAATTAAGCTTGGGTGGATCAAGAGGATCCATACTAGGGGTAACTAATCTAAAAGGACTTAGAGTTACTAGAATAGAGTCAATTTTAGTATTATGAAAGACTGGGATGGGTTAATGGTTATTATTCTATTTAGAAGGTGGATTTATGCACACTTTTGATATCGAAGGGTGGAGCTCATGAAATATATGACACTAGATGCATGAAAGGTACCATAAAAGTGAGGGTGGTCTTTGATATGACATTGACATTGGATAGGTCAATAGGATATGAAAATGGATCTTGTTATAGGATCTTTAGAATCTCAATGGAAGGACCAAATACTATTTAGACCTATTTTGGGTTCTTTTCTTATGCATCCTTAGGAGGATCATATAATGGAAGGATAGAGGGGTTTTATCAAGGATAGTTTGTGAAAAAATGAAAAATATATGTGTTGTGGGTTGAAAAGGACCTATTTTTCTTATTTCATTCAAAATGTAAGCTACAAATTAGAAATGAAGAACATTAATCAAATTTGACTGAAATAGTAATCTAAAGGAAGATCTATAAAGGGGAAAATGTTGTGTACCTTTCACCAAAATTCACCTTTTGAAGCTCACTAAGGACTCATTTTCCCTATGGAGAATGAGTCCTAGCTAGGGTTTCTAGAAAATACTTTCTAGGTTCTCTTTTGCCAGGTTTGGAGTCTCAGATTTCAGGTGTTCACTATTGGATAGCCAAAAAAAAATCCTATAGAAAAATTTTCATGATTTCACAAATTTTATTGCAACTTTGAAAACTTTGAAACTTTCTTCATTTTTTCTCTTCAAATGATTTTCAACCTAAAATCAGCAATCACACATCAAATAGAGAAAAATGTTGTTTGTTAGGTTAATTGGGGTTTGCCTTGGTCAAATCCCATTTTGGTAATTAAACATTGAAATGAAATGAAACATGAAGGAAGGAATGATGAATGAACAAAACTATGTAACAACTCACCAAGACTTATTTGAAACATTGGATAAAAAATCTACAAACTAGCATGAAGTGACCTCAATGAATGTAGATCTTGATTATGAAACTTGATGTGAAACAATTCCTTTGATATTCTTTAATAGGTCTTGAACACTACATCACCATATTAGCTCAAACAACATGCATGATGTAAGAAATCATTGACATGATGAAATGAATCTTGATTTTTGTAATAATCTTCAATAAATATGCCCTTGAATGCCTTGAAAATGCTCTTGAAATCACTCTTGATCATAAACTTTTCTCTTAAGACTTGCTCATAAATTTGCTAGGTGAAACTAAGTGAAATAGCCTCGTATTTATATGTGTCTTAAGATTAATTATTGAAATTCAAATATCACAAGCTAACATTGAATTCTAGATTTGAAATCATTGAAATACCACCAAAAACATATTTTAAAGGGGGTCCTAGGTCTAAGTGAGGACCCATTTTCCATAGGGTGAATGGTTCCTAGGTCACTTACCTAGGATATACTTTAGACAATGTTAAACATATATAAAAATAGGGTCACAGGTCTAACTGAGGACCCATTCACCCTATGGCGAATGGGTTGTAGGTCACTTACCTAGGACACACATGTTCAAAAATTAATGTCCTAAATTACGAAGAAAAGAAAGAGTACATATTGTGTCCCCTGAACCCTCTAGCCATCGGAAGGTCCTAACTTGGTATCTATGGTATGCAGTGATTGGAACAAAAGACATTTTGGCAGCATCTTTGTAGGGAAATATCACTTAGAGCTCTCAAAACCTTAAAGGTAAAATGAACAAATGAGCCTTGTTCACCCCCTAGGGCCTATTTTTACCCTTCTAGGGTGGGATGTATTTACCTCCAACCTTCATAATTGGGCGCATCAACTTTTGAATTTGAATGCTAACACAAACCCCTTGGAGGCCTTCAACTTCAAACCCTTTACTACAAATGTAATCAAAACTATAAAATTAACTTTTTGAAACAATTTATTAATTCTTTTCAATTTCTTTTCAAAATTTTAAAAAATCTGATGGTGCTATGAACTAGTGATCTTAACCTACTCTAAACCATGCCAAACAAGATACAAAAGAGAAGAAAAGAACACTGACACCTCGAGATAAGCCTAGTTGAATCCAAAACAAAATAAAGATAACAAATAAGTTGATTATACCTTGTCTTGGATTGATCCTTTGGTTGGCCCTTGATGGTTGATTAATGTGTGCTCCCTTTGATGGCAAGATGCTAAAATAGATTCAAAACAATGTATGTAATAAGAGGATTCAAATGAGCAAAGTGGGTAGTTGAATGGATGGATTGAGTGCAAAGGATGAAGCTTGAGAGTGAGCAACAATGGCGGATAAGAGCTTGAATGCTTGAGAGAGTTGGAGTTGAATGCTTGAGCTTGAAAATTGGTTGAATGTTGTGATTGAATGAGATGTGTTGAATGCATAATGAAAAAAATGAAAGAAAACTCTTTCATTTTATGGAAAGAAACCCTAAAAAGGATGGACAGTTGAGATTTTCCACCATGGGAAAGATGTAGGGTTGTGGTGAGTTGAGGACTCACAAGCCCTCACATCTTTCCATGTGGCAGATGATGTGTCACAAGGACACATGAGGTGGAAGATAACATGTGATGGGAAGGTACTTGTAAGTATCTTGGAATAAGGGTGATGTGACCACATGGGAAAGAGGAGAATCTTGGGTGAATAAATGTGAATAAAAAATTCACATGATTGGGAGATCTTGTGGACAAGACAAGGTTCCCAAAGAGAGAGGTGAGAAGTACCTTGGATAAAACAAGGTGCTTAAAATGATAAGTACTTACCCACATGTGACTTGATGTGACAAGTCAAAGATTCTAGAAGACTTTGGCATATGTGATGTGACAAGTCAAAGGTTCTAGAACTTGCATGGGGAAGAGAATATTCTTTGGAGGAATAAAAGTGAATTAAAAATTCACATGGGGAAGAAAGGAGCTTTGGATGAATAAAAAGGAATTAAAAATTCCTTGTGGGATGGGGAGAGTTGACCAAGGTACTAATTAGGCTTAACTAATTAGTAATTAAAAGATAATTAGTGATTAAGGAAGATTAAAGGCCAACTTGCAAAAGTTGGAGGATGTGACACATCCTAATCAAGGATTAGGCATGTGCACATCTCTAATGATGAGATTACAAGGTTGATTAAGATTAAGTGAAAGTGATGTGACATATTCATTTGATGAAAGGGGGATTAAAGAGGGTAAGGTATTTAATTATTAATTGAATACCTTAGGGATTAGAAGAACTTTAGAAGGTATTAATTAAATAATAGAGATATTACTTAATTAATGCAAATAAGAGGATATTCAGACAAAAAGGGATAAATTTGGACAAATGAAAGTGCCCAAATTTGGATGTCTACAGGGGCATTAGCCTATGCCATCATCACGGAGGCATACTGGTCGATCTTTTGAACTATAAGATTTTAAATGTCTTCAAGACATAACATTATAAACACACATTATATCAAAGAGGGGTAAAATCTAGATACCCTAAATTGTTTTGACTTGTGAATAACACTTTTTTATTAACTTTCACCATTCTTCCCCTAATAATGATTAAATAATACATTATTATTATTTAATTTTATTATCAAATTTTATTTTCTTCTATTAATTAAGTGATTTAACATTATTTAATTAATTCATTCACATTCATCATTTCTTACTAGTTCAATAAATCATATTTATTTAATAAAGCCTTAATTTAATATTATTCTCCCAATGAATTATTTATTTAACAAAGTCCTAATTTAATCTTATTTCTCTTGATTAATTAAATGAACATTAATTATTTAATTATGTCACTAACCCCACTTACTCTTCTAATATTAAATAGTTATCATTAATTATTTAATTAATCTACTTTCCCACTTCTAGATTAAATAATTAAACTAATTATTTAATTTCCCAATATTCATTCAACATAATCTATTAATAAATAAATTTATATTTATTAATTCAATTTCATCTTGCACATTCCTCTCAAAATAAATTAATTTATTATCCTATCATGGATTATTCACTCAACTCTTAACTAACGCTCTCTCTTGACCACTCTTCTGATCAATCAATTCTCTTAACTCCCACTCACTCTAAATTTTTTTATCAATCAATTCTCTTAATTCCCACTCACTCTAGATCTTCTAATCAACCAATCGAGTTAATGATTCAATCTATTCCTCATGCAACCAGTTAACTAGAATCCTATAGCCAGTTGCAGTTAGTTAATTGGGCAATTAATTTCTCTCATTCATTCTCATCCATTAATCTCAAATCAACACCTCTTAATCTAGATCGTCCATGTAAATCAATCAAATCTATAAAACAAGCCTCATTTTCCCGATGATGGCTAGACATGAATTTTCAATATTTGACATCCTTTATCATACTACAGTATTTGAAGCTTGAAGTAACATTTACCATACAAAATTCAAGAGTAATTATCAAGGATACAAATGGAGAGAAACAATGAAGGTGATTCAAAGATGGCATAGAGAGGAAGTAAAATTATATCAATTTTTATCTTTTGTGTTAAGTTTGTTCTTGATTGAGAGATTTGATTTGAGTTTAGTATTGAATTCATAGTTTAGTGTTTATTGTGATTGATTCATGCTTTATGTTTAACAAAACCTCAATTTCTGGTCTTACATAAACCATAGTTAAATTTTTTATCGTGGTGTGTGCAATAATGGAAGATACAAGTTCAAACCCTATGGGAATAATAATACAAGTGGTGTGATAAGTCATGGAGAAAAAGGGATGTGGAATATGATATCAAGGATATATTTATGGAAGGTAAAGTATTTATAATTGGATAAGCTAAAAATGGATGGTTCATATAGATTTGGAAATGGATTACAGGGGACAAAAATTAGGTCTCTAATATCCCACCATTTCTAAGGATAGAAGAATAAACATGGTATATCAAAGAGGGAAGAATATCTATAGGGATTTTATAATATGCATTCTCAAATGGATCTCACAAAATTCATTTTTACAACCTTCCCTTTTCCACCCTCTCATTGAAGTTATGTTCTACCAACATTCCTATGTATTTGAGTGGAGAGTGGATACTAAGATTTCTAATCAATAACTAATGTGTTGTTGGATTAAATGCCTAACTTATCCACAAATCTCTAGAAAATCTTGAGCAACTGGTTATCAAAAACATTAATAGAGTTATGCCATGAAACAATTTTACTATTTTCAAATATGTTGGAGTGATGTACGTGACATGAACACATGCCTTATGATATAGTAGTTCCTTTATAATAGTGTTCCCAAGTTTTAGAGGGTGGCATAAGATTGTTTGCTAATATTTAAAGATTTATGAAAGTTTAATGTAATCATCAAAATGATTTAAAAGACATATAAATAAACCTAAAACACATCAAGAAAATAGACATTAAAATAAATGAAAAAACTCAATGTCCAAAGTACCATATATATAATAAGCTTATTTTAACATTAAAAGGGAAGTCGTAACTTTCGTTTTGGATTCATTCTCCTATCCTATTTGTGCGATGAATTCTAAAATTAGAGAATAAGATGAAAGCTTTTGTCGACTCAAGAGTATATTTTCCATCAATAGATTTAAGAATTACGACCAGAATTGCAGTTAAGTTTATATCTATATTCGCCAAACAATATTTCAAAAAGTGGGAATGAAATATGCCGCACAAAACGAACGTTCTGTAAAGTTTTAAAATAGCTAGATTCCAGGTAAGATAAACAAAATCCTAGCTTTATGATTATTTTATCATTTTGTACTTTTATCTACTTAGCTAATGCGTTTCAAACTATATGTAAATCGCCACTACTGTTTAACCTCTGCCACAGGAATCACTGCTCCACGTCGTACAGTATTCGTGTTCAAGTCAGGGCAGTTTTCGCCATCAGACCTGAAGTTTGAACTCATATTTCGCATTCAATAAATTGTGGAACTTTGTTGACCCCTAAAACAATATTATAGCCCGTATATATTCTCAGAAAAAAGTTATGTATGTCAAATACATACATCATGATACTGTACAGTTTAGAGCGTAATGCACAGTGAAAATCATGGTCCACAGATCGGTGATTTCCAGGCTAGATTATGACCCTTCACTGCAAAGAATGAATGTCGGTGCTTGATCGACAGTCGAGAGTGGAGGACATTGTCATGCATAGAACAGGAAATGTGAAATCATAGCAGGCGCTGACAGAAGAAATAAATTGGATGCTGAGAGGGAAGTGTAAAGGTAGGTGGCGGCATTTCTACGCATGGTCCTACAAGATTAATATTTATATATAAGATACAACAAATCCATCGTGCATGAATAGAACGACGGAATATGAAAGATAAAAAGACTGATAAGAACATATAATGGAAAATGCATGAGAAGGTATGCCAATTGCACACATAATTGCCAAGTAATATGCAAATTTCACGGCCACTATCTGCAACAATCCTAAAAAGGTGCCATAGAAAAAGAGTAGCGAGTGGCACCTACATAGATGTGTAAAATTACTTTCAAATCGTATTACGAGATGTAAAGCTTATACATGTAAATAATAACGAAATTTTCATATTACTTGGCAATTATGTGTTCCATAAAGACTGATGAGGTATGCTATATACAAGTATAATAAATGTTTCTAAGAGCAATTTTGTAAATTCAAGCATAGATGAATAGAATAGTATTGGGTTTTAGGTATGCATTCTAATTTGTAATAGGCTTAATGGTTCTACAATAGCAACAACATATGAATGAGAATTTATATATTTTGGAACAAATTCTCCTAAAAAAAATAGAATGATAAGGATCTTTTATTTGTCTTCAATCACTTTAATTGAATGAATGACTTTGTTTATGTTTTAGTTTAAACGATTGATTAAATGCTTTAATGAAATCATAGGTTTGTCAGATGAAATTCAAGGATTACTAAGTAGTTTATGTTTTTGGATATTATGAATTGTGTATTATAAAGCAATATATCAATAGTCTATTAATGTTGAGTTTAATTGTTAATGTATTACAATTTGTTGCAAATATGAATCTGTTACCCATGGATAAAACACTAGTCTATTAGTTTGGTCATTTTAGATGTATTTGGGCCAATCTGTTCCTAACAAAGAACACAAATCTTAATGAAAATCATTGACACTTCATTAATTGCAATAAAGTGTTAGGAAGTATCACTCATTCCTTGCTTTAGGTAATAATTTGCTTAAGGGTCTGCCAAATCCTTTAAGGGTTTTATCTAATTAGCTGCTTATAAGAATGTATTTTTTTCTCACAATGTTCATTATAAAATGGCACAAGAGTATTATCTAAATATTGTCAGGATTACCCTCTTGGGTCTCACAAAGTCCGAAGTGCAGAGGTAGAAGCATAGTAAGCCTCTACCTGTTTGTTGGATAGTCCTTACCTTTGTTGACCACTGAATTATGGAAAATTCATAGGCATCTAGTGAGTTTAAGTTTGATTCTTAAAAAAAAACCACTAGTGTGCATGGATATTTTTTGAATATTTCAGTACATTTTATTTTTCCTTTATCTTTGTTTCATAGAAATTATCCTACTTATAGAGTTACAATGTTTTTATCAAGTGTGTGATATTTATAGAGCTAAGTGATGGTGTCAAGAACAAAAGAGTGTCATATAAGGGATATTAACTAAATGACTTCTTTGGTTGGTATATTTCATCCTACACAATAACATTGACTGGAGAGTTTTATGCGAATGAAGTCATAGTTATTTTTTTATCATGGTGTGTGCAATAATGGAGGATACAAGTTCAAACCCTATGGGAATAATAATAAAGTGGTGTGTGCTAAGTGATGGAGGAAAAGGGAAGTGGAATATGATATCAAGGAGATATTTATGAAAGGGAAAGCATTTACAATTGGATAAGCTAAAAATGGATGGTTCATATAGATTTGGAAATGGATACAGGTGACAAAAATTAGGTCTCTTATAGCACACCATTTGTTGGGATAGAAGAATAAATAGGGTATATGAAAGAGAGAAGGAAATCTTCAAGGATTTTAACATGCTTGCTCGAATAGATCTCACAAAATTCATTTCTACAACCTTCACTTCGCCACCCTCTTGTTGACATTATGTTCTACTAGCATTCCTATGTATTTGAGTGGAGAGTGGATACTAAGTTTTCTAATGAATAACTAATGCGTGGTTGGATTAAATATCTAACTTATCCACAAATCTTTAGAAAATTTTGAGCAACTAGTTATCAAAATCATTGATAGAGTTATGCTATGAAACAATTTTTTATTATTTTCAAAAAAATATGTTGAAGAAATGTACATGACATGAACACATACCTTATGATATAGTAGTTCCTTTAAGATAGTTTTCCAAGTTTTAAGAAATGACATAAGATTGTTTGCTAGGATTTAAATATTTTTATAAAAATTTAATACAATCATCAAAATGACTTAAAAGACATATAAATAAACATAAAACACATCAAGAAAATAGACATTAAAATAAATAGAAAAAACTAAAACAAAGAATTACAGAACAAACACTAGTCAATGTCCAAAGTACCGTATATATAATTCGTTTATTTTAACATTAAAAGGGAAGTCCTAACTTTCGTTTTGGATTCATTCTCCTATCCTATAGTTATGACGAATTCTAAAATATGAAAATAAGATGAAAGCTTTTGTCGAATAAAGAGTATAGTTTCCATCAATAGATTTCAGAATTACGACAAGGAGAATTGTAGTTAACTTTATATCTATATTCGCCAACCAATATTTCGAAAAGTGGGAATGATATAGGCCACACAAAACGTTCGTTCTATAAAGTTTTTAAATAGTTAACTTCATATCTAGATTCCAGGTAAGATAAACAAAATCATATCTTGAGGATTATTTTGTCATTTTGTACTTTTATCTACGTAATGTGTTTCAAACTAAATGTAAATCGCCACTATTGTTTAACCTCTGCCACAGAAACCACAGCTCCACGTCGTACAATATTTCGCATTCAAGTAAAATGTGGAACTCCGTTGACCCCTAAAACTCTATTATAGGTATATATTCTCAGACAAAGTTAAGTGATGTCAAATGCATACAGCATGATAGCGTACACTTTAGAGCGTTATACATAGTGAAAATCATGGTCCACAGATCATTGATTTCCAGGCTAGATTATGACCGTTCAGTGCAAAGGATGAATGTCGGTGCTTGATCGACAGTAGAGAGTGGAGGACAGTGTCATGCATAGAACAGGAAATGTGAAATCATAGCAGGCGCTGAGAGACGAAATAAGTTGGATCCAGAGAGGGCAGTGCAAAGGTAGGTGGCGGCATTTCTGTGCATGGTACTACAAGATGAATATTTATGGTCAAGATCCATAAATCCATCGTGCATGAAGAACGACGAAATAGGAAATAGGAAATAGGAAAGAGAAATGGTACCTTTTTCTTCAATGTTAAGGTCAATGTGAAGAGGGGTGTGATGCTCTGATAACGTGCACCATATCCAACAATCATAAAAAGGTGCCATAGAAAAAGAGTAACGAGTGGCCATAGATGTGTAAGATTACTTTTCAAATCGTATTACGAGATGTAAAACTTTTACATATAATAATAACGAAACTTGCATATTATTTGGCACTTATGGATTCATCATTTCTTCCTAACAAATTTAGCACTTTGTGGATTCATCATTTCTTCCTAACATTTATTCATTTATCATTGAAATTGCTATTGTGGAAGTGGAAACACTAAGAAGAGTTTGACGAAGACAAGTCCCTAAATAGCACAACCTTTCTTTTCTCCTTGAATGTGCAGGTTATAGGTATGAAGACTCATTTATAAGTTATCCAACTATGATCCAACTCACAAAAACTCATTTATAAGTTATCCAACTATGATCCAACAATGTGATAATTGGGAAACGGAAGCTCAAATCTGACACCAGAAGATTGCAAAAACAAACCAAAATTAGCCCTATAAAGACGGTGGTGCCTAGAGTACCTATGTCTTTATCTTGCATTCTCAGCTCCAAATTTACATCGCAGGTGCTCAATGTCCTGCTCAGTCTGTGTCTACAGTCTATTTCTATTTGTGATTTCTTAGATCTACTATGTTTGTATACACGGAGCTAGACAAAAATAACGCTCTGTAAATTTTGATCTTCAATCCCGGGTAAGATAAACAAAATCCTAGCATGAGGATTACTTTGTCATTTGGTGCTTGCATCTACCTAATGTCTTTCAAACCACGTCTAAATCTCCACTATTGTTTAACTTCTATTAGAGAAATAACTGTTCCACGTCGCACAATATTAGTGTTCAGGTCAGGCCTGTGTTTGCCAGAAGCCCGGGAATTTGAACTCATATTTCGCTTTCAAGAGGTCGAAATTTGTTGGCCACTAAAACTCTATTATAGGTATATATTCCCAGAAAAAGTCAAGTAAAATGTAAAGAAGCTAACAGATTCGATAACAACGCAATTATTTTTACCAATAATAACTTTTAGAAAGCATCGTATGCCGTCTTTATCAGTCCGCTCTTGTAAGGGTGTACAGCATGCTATTCTACACTCCAGGGCGTAATATACAAAAATCATGTTCCACAGACTGTTGATTTCAATGCTAGATTATGACTCTTCACTGGAAATGATGAATGGCAAGGCTTCATGGGCTGTCGAGAATGGATAGGTAGTGTCATTCATAGAACAGGAAATATGAAATCACAGCAAGCAGATAGACGGAACAAGTTGGATGCTGAAAGGGATGTGTAAATGTAGGCAGTGCCATTTCAATGCCTGGTCCTACAAGATGAACATTTATGGATAAAATCCATGAATCTATCGTACATGAATGGGACGAAAGAGGAAAGAAATAAAGAGTGATAACATATAATGAGAAATGCATGAAAGGGCACTACATAAAAGAGAAAGTAGGACATAAAAACACAGCTTTTTCTTCAATGTCAAGGTCAGTATGAAGATGAGTATGATGCTCTTCTACCTTGCATCATCTATTTTTTTTTAAAAAGGAAAAGGGTACCATGGAAGAAGATTAGGGTGTGACAACTACAAAGATGAATGAGTTATGTATATTAAATAGAGGAAAAAGAGTTCAACATGGGACAAAGGTATGATACCCCATTTAATATAGTAAGGGACAAGGATCTATAATAGAAAATTAATGTTAGGAGAAAAGTTTTAAAATTGTAATTAGGAAAAGTATCATTAATCATGGGTTATTGTTTACAAAGTTATTATTTGTAATGTTATAAAATGAGCTTATATTCATAAGTATGGAAGAGAGTGGTGAAATGTTCAAGTGTTCTACGTAGAAGAAGAGGCGCAACACTAAACATGGATGGTATAATTGATATAGTAGTTATCAAGGATGAAAAATGATGAAAAAGGGGGGATGTGTAATATGGATGTAATGCATGTGGCACATGAGGACATCCTTAGTGTATATATTGAGTGAAGTAGATTGAATGATAGGATTCTAAATATTGGTAGTAGACATAGAAGGAAAATGTGGGATTACATTAGGTTAAAAGGACTCTACAACATTAGTAAGATTTGAAGAGGATATTAGAGGATGATTAAGAGCATCAAAAAATGGAACTACATATACATTGAACAAATGTTAGGAATGGAAAGGAAATTTTTTTCTAGGGAAAGATAATAGTGATTTTTGAGAATTTGACTACTAAAAACATGGCGAAAATTAGGTGACAAAATGATATGAAAGACATTTTTCTTGTTTTTTCAAATGTAGACTTATATGTTGGAGAGATGTAGGTGAAAGGACACATGCCCATGAACATTGTAGTTACCTCATGATAGGTTTCCCTACTTTTAAGGCTCGGTTTAAGATAGTTCACTAGAAATTGAACTTATTACAAAAAATTCATGTAATCGCCAAAATGACTAAAAAAGTATAAATGAACATAAAACACGCTAAGACAATAGACATTAAAATAGATGTAAAAAGCTAAAACAAAAATTAGAAAGAAAAAACACTTTCAATCTTCAAAATACTTTATATATGATCCCTCCATTTTTTAACTTTAAAAGAAGTCTTCACTTGCACTTTGGATCAGTTGTTTTATGCTTCTAGTTGTGACTAATCGTGAAATTAGTGATCAAGACGAAAGATTTTTTTCTCACAACTGTATAGTATCCATTATTAGAATGTAGAATTATAACCACAAGAAAGCCTTCACTTGCGCTTCGATCCATTGTTTTATGCTTCTAGTTGTGACTAATTGTAAAATTAATGATAAAGATGGAAAATTTTGATCTCAAAAATGTATAATGTCCGTCGTTAGAATGTAGAATTACAACCACGAGAATTGATGTTAAAAAGTGGAATGTATAAACAGAGCTTAAAAGAAAATCATTTCTCTCTAAATCTTGAGCTTCAATTCCGGCTAAGAAAAACAAAATCCTAGCATGAAGATTATTTTGTCATTGGGTGCTTGTATTTACCTTATGTGTTTCAAACATGATGTAAATGGCCACTATTGTTTAAACTGTCAGAGAAAAAACTGTTCAACGTCGCACAATATCCGTGTTTAAGTCACGTCTCTGTTTGCCAGCATTCCTGGAATTTGAACTCATATTTCGCTATCATGTAAAATGTTGGAATTTGTTGATCACTATTTTTTTGTAATAGGTATATATTCCCAGAAATAACTTTTAGAAAACATCATATGTCATAATTGTCAATCAGCTGGTGTCAAGGTATACAGCATGTTAGTCTACACTTTAGAACGTAATATACAGTGAAAGTCATGGTCCACAGATTGTTGATTTCCAGCCTAGATTATGACTCTTCACTGCAAGTGATGAATCACAGCAGGCGCTGAGAGAGGGAATAAGCTGAATGCTGAAAGGGAAGTGTAAAAGTAGGTGGTGGCATTTCTATTCATGGTCCTACAAGATGAACATTTATGGATAAAATCCATGAATCCAAAGGGAATAAATAGAACGACAGAAGAAGAAAGACATAAAGAGTAATAACATATAATGGGAAATTCATGAGAGTGTATAACATAAATAAAAGTAGCTTTTTCTCCACTGTCAAGGCCAATGTGATGATGGGTGTGATGACCTCTCCAAAAAATTATGAAAAAAGTACCACAGAAAAGAGGGCTGGGCTTGAACAGCACACTAGTGCCTGCTGTCTCATGTGGGGGTAAGCCCATTTTAGTGTTTATTTCTCATGTATAGGTGATAACAATATTATTTTTCTTTCACTTGTACTTGATGGTTATTATATTTAAATTATTATTTAGTGTGAATATACTTATTTTATAATCATATTTAATATATTTAAATTATTGTTCAATTAGTATTATTTAAATTATATTTAATAATATATAATATATTTCATAATTATTATTAGTAATATATTTTTATTATATTAAATAAATATAATTTAAATAATATTAATTATTAATATAATTATTATACAATTTTATTTTTTAATATATGTATATCATATAATTTGATCATATTATTTAAACAAATATTTAATAATTATCATATAGTAGGGTCCGGGGTCTAGTTCTATTGGCTAAAACATCTCCTTCTAGACAAGAGTCATGGGGTCTAATCTCCCCCATCCGTGTGATACTAGAAGACATAGGCCTAACTTGATAATTATTAAATATATAATATATTTAATATTATATAGCACTAATCAATGCTAGATTTATATAACAAATCAAGAATTTGACAACTCGTGAAAGCGTCACACAATATTCATGTTCAATCAGGCTTGTGTTCGTCAGTAGCTATGGAATTTGATCTCACATTTCACTTTCAAGTAAAATGTCAAAATTTGATGACCCCTAAAACTGTATTATAGGCATATGTTCTCAGAAAAATTTAAGTGAGCTCAAATCCATTCAGCATGTCAGAGTTCACTTTAGAGCATAATACATAGTGAAAAAGCATGGTCCATAGATCACTTATTTCCAAGCTAGATTATGACTCTTAACCGCATATGATGAATGTCAGGGCTTGATCGACAGTCGAGAGTGGAGGACAGTGTCATTCATAGAATAGGAAATATGAAATCACAGAAGGCGTTGAGACACAAAATAAGTTGGATGCTAAGAGCAAAGATTAAAGGTAGGTGGCGGAATTTATGTGCATGGTCCTAGAAGATGAAAATTTGTGGATAAGATCCATAAATCCATCATGCATGAATAGAACGATGGGATAGGAAATAGAAAAGGAGTTATAGCAACATATAATAGCAAATACATGAGAGGGTACAACATAAATAAAGAAGTGGAACATGAAACAAGAGTTTTTCTCCAATGTTAAGGGTAATGTGAGGAGAGGTGTGATTGTTTGATACCTTTCATCATCTCCAACAATACAAAAGGTTACCATAGAGAAAGAGCAACGAGTGGTACCTAAATAGATGTATGAGATTACAGGTTCAGATTGTATTCCAAGATGTGAATTTATATATGTATGTAATGATAAAGTTTGTGTATTAGTTGGTATTTTGGGTTTCATACAATCATCAATAGATAATTATAATATTACATAAATATATTAATAGATAATAACAAATCAAAAATAAATAACATATAAAAAATTCATGATAAAATAATTTAACATTTTTCTTTTCATTAAATCATTATCTTTACAATACTAATAAGAGAATTTTAAAATATTTCAAAATTCACACATCAAAGTTTTTTGGTGAAGTCTTAGTATGTTGTTCTTGCGTAGAGCAGAATTTGAGTTGAATATTATTTTCTTAACATTTTCTCACATGAATGGCAGTCAACTTTACTATGCTTGTTTTTCCATGAAACATTGCATTATAAACAAGCTTGAAACACTCTGATCTTCACAATCGAGGATTATGGGTTACTTTTGAGATGCTCTCAATCCTTCTAGTATACAATGTATACAAATTTCTTCAAAACTACTACACTTCTTGCATGATATTTTTTTAGATGAGAAATGAAAAACTGTTGCTTTCTTCTTAAATCCCCAAGACATAGGATTTGAGCCTAAGAACAAAACAAATCCTAGTGTGAATTTATTATCATCGATAGATCCTACATAGTTTGCATCCACTACAGCAGATCAAGAAAATAGTGCCTAAAATAGCATCAGATTTCAGTGTATTTTAGTCCACAAATTGGGTGAGTTTGTTGGTGCAAACAGGCATGGTCATCTTGGTGCTAACTTTTACACTGACTTTTTCGCTGGACGTAACGTTGGAGCTAGAATTGTAGTTAGCACCGGAAAATCATAGCATCCCCGTTAGCGCCTAAAATAGCACCAAAAAATAGTGCCAAAAATAGCACCTCTATTAATGACTAAAATAGCACCGAGAAATAGCGTCAAAAATAGCACCTCAATTAGTGCCCAATTAGGCTTCTGGTTTTGCTTCTATGTCTACTCCCATTTTTGCTTCTAAATTTGCTTCCGGTTTTGCTTCCAGGTTTGCTTTCGGTTTTGCTTCCAGTTTTGCTTCCAGTTTTGCTTCCCGTTTTTCTTTCAATTTTTCTTCCAATTTTTCTTCCACGTTTGCTTCCGGTTTTGCTTCCAACTTTGCTTCCAAGATTGCTTCTAGTTTGGCTTCCATTCTTGCTTCCTTTTTTTCTTCTAAAACTGCTTCTTGTTTTGCTTTCTTTATTACTTCTAAAGATGCTTCTTGTTTTGCTTCCTTTTTTGCTTCTAAAAATGCTTCTTGTTTTGCTTTCTTTTTTTTCTTCTAAAAATGCTTCTTGTTTTGCTTCTTTTTTTGCTTCTAAAAATGCTTCTTGTTTTGCTTCCTTTTTTGTTTCTAAAAATGCTTCTTTTTTTGCTTCCTTTTATTAATTTAATATGTTTTATTTCAATTTAATTAGTTAAATATATCATGACTTTTAAATAACTCATATGATTATAGACTAAGTAATTTAATTATTTAACTCATATGATTAAATAACAAGACAATTATTTTTTTGGGTCAATAACACAATTTTTTTGTATTGCTTGTATTTAGATAAAAAAGTACATCTATTGTTCACTATCATTACCCACCAAAATTCCACAGCAAACAACAAAAACTAGAGGCACCTTAATGTGCAAAGTAAAAAATTAAATAAACCCCATAACCCCTGTAACTGTTTACTAGTAAAATATTTACAAAATGTAACCACCATTAATAGTGTTCAAAGTTACACACTTTAATACAACAAAAGCAAAGGGAGAATTCAAAATTAGAAATAGACAAACATGACTAGTCTTAACAAGCTCCACTGGAAACTTGGCTATCTCCTTCAAAGGCTTCTTCTTCTGTCGCTTCCCTGACTTCTTCTTTTGGCACTTCCTTTTCACTTTCAATCCCTGCATCTCTGCCTTTGCTTGTTTGATGAAGAGTTTGAGTGTTTTCCATCCCAAACGTGCTTCCTCATGGCAATGAGCTTTGTATTTTCCTTCGGGCCAATTAATAAAGGGTTTGAGCCCTAGTCTCCCATAGACCTCCTCAATTTCATCATCTACCAGTCCTTCAAAATAATCTAAACCTACACCTGGAACCACCCATTCAAAAATGGACTCCATGCCTACTAGAAAATCTTCATGCACAATTTTTTGCATCACCATCCTCACCATTTCCACTGGTTCACCTAAATCCAAGCCCCACACTACAATTAAGGAGTAAACATCCATGTTGGTTCAGTATCTGTGTTTCAGAGAGCCGAAATCCCTACCACAAATCATTTTTGCACATTGCACTAGCCGCTCGTCGTCAACAAGGAAAAGGTCATCCAGTCGTTTTCCTAATGCCTCTCCATAAAATGGGCCCAAAGATCTTTGTGACCGGAAGGTGAAATTAGCTTCCATTTCTCTTGAAAACCAGCGCCACCACCACCAAAATTTGTTGCAGAGTTTTTCTTGACCCTTTCCAAATGCAATTAACACATCTTAATTGAGGGCTTGCATTTAACACCATCTTGGATTTCCCACACTTTCTATTAATGAAGTACTACTTCACCACCGCCCACCACCCCTGCCTTTGCTTGTCATTTAAGGCATTTTCCTCTCCTATGTTTTCACCTAAGTCCGCTAACTTAACACCTCTAAAATCCTCCAACCTAAATTCCCCCATTTCACCAAAATTTAAATCCCATTTAGATAAGACATCTGCTTCCACATCACTTCTTTTAATTATGTGGTTCACCGCAAAACTTTCAATTACATTTTGGAGGTGCCAAGCATTAATTTTACCTTTCATCACCACCTGAACTATTATTGAAACATGATCATCATCTATAATTAAAATAAGTGAGTCAAATATCTATAATTTAATTGAATTTGACAACATCCATCCTTAGCAGTAAATTAAAATCATCATACGTAATAAATATCCATCCAAAAATCATCGACCACTTTTAATATATATAAATTGACAAGTCAATACTAATAAGATCATCATCATATATAACTAAAACAAGTGAAAGTAAAATATGCCAGTACATCAAAAACATGTCAAAATGATACATGTCCAATAGTCAACATAAGTGAAAATGATACATGTACAAATGATAAAAATAATATTGATAAATTATGTAACTCAAACTAATACAAGTCAAGATGATACATGTCCAAATGATATAGTGAAAAATTGAAAATGATACATGTCAATATGATACAACTCAATAATATAGTACTATAGGCCGTGAAAATGATACATATGATAGTAACCATGAAAAGAGTCATCATGACGATATATCAGCAATGATCCATGATGTAGTCTATATGATCATGAATGTCACTGGTTACTATCACCAACTATATCACCATCATCATCACCATCGTGATCATCATCATCAACATCATCATCATCATCATCATCATCATCATCATCATCATCATCATCATCATTATTATCGTCATCATCATCATTATTATCGTCATCATCGTTGCCATCGTCATCCTCATTGTCATCGGCCTCAGTGTCTTCCACATCTGCGTCATCATCATCCTCTGCCACGTGATTTGTACTAGAAAAACCAATATTTTGTGGATCTATATCATGTTAAGGATCATCTTGATCTTCTAGAAGACTTGTGTTCTGCAAAAAAAAACATTTAGAATTGAAAGTTATTATTTATTTCATGCAATAATTTATTTTTCTATTATATATCTAATATTACAACATATGAGATGAAACCATAATCATATTACATCATATCAAAGTGCACATACCATAATAAAATTTCAAATTCCCTAGCTAATACTTGAGATTGAGATTTTTAACCTTGAGAGAGTATGATTTGGGAAAAAGGAATTTGTTATGGCTATTATTTTCAAATACTTCAAGTGGGATGTACTCTGCATTGACAACATTCCTCAATCTTCACTTGCTGGCATCAAGGAATGGCTGAACTCCATGGATATAAAGTATTATGAAAGGAGAATGAACTTGAACTAGTGGCCAATTTTGAAGAGTATTATTGATGATCAAGATAATTTTTTTAAGATGGTGGTTGGGGATTTTTGAATATGGAAGCTAGTGATTCTGATTCTGATAATTCAAAAGAGTTAGATCAAGGATATGAACCCTCTGATCTAGAAGGTAAATCAGAATCATATTTCATGTAGCCACCATCAAGAGTGTTACAAGCCAACAAGATGGATGAAATTCTTAAATAAGGATAATTTTCAATGTTGCAGGTATCGGCTTTAATGCAAACTCCAATGGCAACATTGAAATTCCCTAGTAGTATTTATGTTAAGGAAATTTCCTTTAGATGCAAGGATTCAAAGCACATCAACCATGTGGCACAAATGATTAAATCCTAGAGAAAATATATAGCAATGAAAGAATCTGAAAAGGAAAAGAGAGCTACACTGGCATGACTCAGGAGAAACTTCAGCTTTCAAAAACAAGTCCAATTAGGCTGGTAGACTTGTGGATCAGGCCAGCATTTGGTGGAAGAGGAAGAAAGATTACTTGAACTCTGGAGGCCCACCATACTAGATTTTAGTATTCAACCATGAGAGAAGAAGAGAGAGCTAATATCATGTATCAAAACATTAAGCATGCATTCTTCCAGCCAGCGAAGAAGGAGATGATTACTTTTCTTCATTTTCATTTGAATAACCATATCACGACATGGGAACCAAGAAGACCAAGGATGTCCAGTTTTATGTGGAGCTAATGGATGTGGTCCAAAATTTAGGAGGGGCAAGAAGGTCAATGTATGATCCTGATGAAATTAAGGAAGAACAACAAGAGAGGGACAGGAAAAATAAAATCAATAGAGAGTTTCAAGGATTTGTCAAAGTGAGTAAGAGAGTTATGGGAGCAACCTCATCTAAAATATTTTGAACTAGAGTTTGATATACCATTTAGAGAGCTTGGTTTTCATGGAGTTCCTTTCAAAGCCTCTGCTTTTATTGTTCCTATTGTAAATTGTTTGGTAGAGTTGGTGGAATTACCTTTATTAATAATCACTATTAGTGAGATTGAGATTGTTAACCTTGAGTGAGTATGACTTGGGAAAAAGACATTTGATATGGCTATTATTTTCAAATAATTCAAGTAGGATGTACTCTGCATTGACACCATTCCTCAATCTTCACTTGATGGCATCAATGAATGGTTGAACTCCATGGATATAAAGTATTATGAAATCAAAATGAACTTGAACCAGAAGCCAATTTTGAAGAGTATTACTAATGATCTAGATAAATTTTTTGAAGATGGTGGTTGGGAATTTTTTAATGTGGAAGCTAGTGATTCTGATTCTAATAATTCAAGAGTCAAATCAAGGATATGAACCCTTTGATGTAGAAGAGGAATCAGAATCAGATTTCATGTATCCACCATCAAGAGTGTTACAAGCCAACAAGATGGAGGGAATTATTATATAAGGATAATTTTCAATGTTGCAGGTATCGACTTTAATGCCAACTACAATGGCAACATTGAAATTCCCTAGCAGTATTTATGTTAAGGAAATTTCCTTTAGATAGAAGGATTCAAAGCACATCAACCATGTGGTACAGATGATTAAATCCTACAGACAATCTGTAGCAATGAAATAGACTAAAAATGCAGAGAGAGCTACATTGGTGACTTAGGAGAAACTTTAGCTTTCAAAAATAGCCAATTAGGTTGGCAGACATGTGGATCAAGCCAGCATTTGGTGGAAGAGGAAGAAAGATGACTAGAACTCTAGAGGCCCACCATACTGGATTTTGGTATTCAACCATGAGAGAAGAAGAGAGAGCTAATATCATGTATCAAAACATTAAGCATGCATTCTTCTAGCCAACAAAGAGGGAGATGATTACTTTGCTTCATTTTCATTTGCATAACCATATCCTAGTGTGGGAACCAAGAAGACCAAGGATGTCCAATTTTATGTGGAGGTAATGGATGTGGTCCAAACTTTAGGAGGGGTAAGAAGGTCAATGTATGATCCTGATGAAATTGAGGAAGAATAGCAAGAGAGGGACATGAAAAATAAAATCAATACAGAGTTTCAAGGATTTTCAAGCGAGTAAGAGAGCTTATATGGGAGAAACCTCATCTAAAATATTTTGAACTAGAGTTTGATATACAATTTAGAGAGCTTGGTTTTCATGGAGTTCCTTTCAAAGCCTTTTCTTTTATTGTTCCTACGGTAAACTGTTTGGTAAAGTTGGTGGAATTATCTTTCTTAGTAATCACTATTAGTGAGATTGAGATTATTAGCCTTGAGAGAGTATGACTTGAGAAAAAGGAATTTGATATGGCTATTATTTTCAAAGAATTCAAGCGGGATGTTCTCCGCATTGATGCCATTCCTCAATCTTCACTTGATGGCATCAAGGGATGGTTGAACTCCATGGATATAAAGTATTATGAAAGTAGAATGAACTTGAACTGGCCAAGATGTACTACGCATTGACGCCATTCTTCAATCTTCACTTGATGGCATCAAGGAATGGTTGAACTCCATGGATATAAAGTATTAATGAAAGCAGAATGAACTTGAATTGGCGGCCAATTTTGAAGAGTATTACTGATGATCCAGATAAATTTATTGAAGATGTTGGTTGGGAATTTTTGAATATGGAAGCTAGTGATTCTGATTCTGATAATTCAAAAGAGTTATATCAAGGATATGAAACTTCTGATGTAGAAGAGGAATCAAAATCATATGAGGAAGGTTCAAAAAATGAATCTCTTGTGGAGTCAGAGGAGGAAAAAGAAGAAGAAGATTCTAAAGAGAAGGAAGGTAAAACATGGGATGAATTAGAAGCTGAAGCCAGAAATGCATATAAGGAAAAAGGAGACGAGTCTCACAGTGAAGAGGAAAGGTGGCAATGAAAGGTAAAAGCTACAAGGAAGTCTAGGGCACTTGATATTAGAGATTCAAGAGGAATTCCTACCAAGAGGCATAAAGTCAGATGAATTGAGTTCATCTACATCCTTCTACTATTTATTCATGCACATAAACGGTCATCTTGTAATCATAAGATTTGAGCTCTATTTACTCATCCTATGCATCAATAAACAACTCAACATAAGAGATGCAAATTGATATATTAACACAACAATATCCAACTAAGTTATTGAAACTCAACTATTGATACCTTGTTCTCCATCCAGATTACAAAACCATTCCACTTTTTCTTTTGTAACATATTATTTTCAAATTGCTTTGGATGGCGGCCATATTTCTCCTACTATCAAAACATGGCATATGGACTAGTTAAACTAATTAGTATGAAATCATTTAATTTTTCCAACGAAAAAAAAAAAAAATATCATTTAACATATTAAATATACTTACAAATGTACAAATCAAGGCCTGTAAACCTTTCTGGCCACTACGATGCATGGCACAAAGTTTCTCAAGCCTAGCCTTGGAGACCTTGTCCTGAAACATATACTAATTCAATTTAACTATGCACAAATAAAATTTAAATATCGTTTAATAAATTTGATATGATCTTATGAGAAAATTCAAATACATGCATACTCTCCTCACCGGACTTCTCATATGCTTTTACAAGCTCTCTCCATAATTTCACACTTACATCAATTGGCCTTTTTTTCTATCTTAGCTCAGGAGGGATTATTTTTATCTTCTTTGTTTGGTTGCACTAAAATCTCTTGTAGTTTTGAGACATTCATAGGTTTATCTTCTTTACAGACCAACCTGTGCCAAAATCAATCTCCATGTCATGGATAACTTCTTTCTTCAGGTGCATGGGTATCTTTAAGAATGGAAAATGTAGATGGTCTTTGAACCATTGAAGGCATGATTTCTTCAACCTATTCACAAACATTTTCAGGTATGTGCAGGATCATCATGGAAAAAATAGGCCCTTAAGTGGCAAAAAATTCAGAAAAATTAGAGCTAGGCAACTTGATGTAAAAATTTGCATAAGCTATCTATATTATTTAAAAAATATGTAAAAATAGAATTTTTAGAAAATTGAATATAGTTTCTAAACTACTAGGTTTATTGTAAAAAAAACAAAAATCCATTCGGCAAAAATTTGATATTTCAATGCAGTAGTACTTAAATTTTAAGGAAAAATAAGAAGTAGGTGTCTATCTGACCACTCTAACCACAATAAAATGATAATATTTTTTTATAAAATTTTAGATATAAGTAGAGGACCCATGTCTCAATGTGATGCATATTTTTTTGTAGAATGTGACACATGTTTTGGATTCAAAAAATATAATACCGTTTGAAAGCTATAGATGTTTTTCAATCAACCTATCAATCAAGACTTTAGTTCTAATTCAGATAGAGAATAAATAATAATTATTTATTAAATTCAAAGTAAAGAATAATTTATATTGGTGGAAAGCTGAGAATCTCCTTTAAAAACCATTTTTGTTTCATCAATTTTGGGTTAAAAAAAAATCATCAGCCACATACGCTACAAAAACCCATCATATCGCCACTTTTTGGCCCATCATGATCTTGCACATACCCTTTCCCAACATCCATCATTCGAACTTCCCCTGAAACCACCTCGTATTCTATCTTTGTATTGTAGCTACCAATGCAAGATTGAAAACATGGCGTGGTAGAACTCTGTGTCCCAGGAGTGGAAGTCTCTGCTCCCTATTCCACATTCTTAGAGTTTACTATCATTGATTTCCTCCTAGATATTTTGCTCAATCCAAGACTAGTTGGGGAATAAATTGATTCCCTTTGACACAATTTATTTTTGCAATTTTTGAGGGGTGTTAAAATAGATTTTTTTCTATGTATCTAGAAAGTGTTGTCCAGTCCACATTAACTAATTTGTTCACTGCCTCTACCCCCAATATGGAAGAAAATTCCTTTTTATCTTTGTCAATATCACGTCCCTATATATATATATTTAAAATTATATTCTTTTAAATTTAGAAATAAAAAACTAAAAAGTAAAATTCAAAGAAACAATGGAAACATTTACAAATCTATAAATTGACAATGAATTGCCTCATTGTGGCCAGAGTTTACTATCAATGCTAGCTTCCCTCCATTGCTTGACATTTTGAGGCGACCTAGGGAAAATTATTTTCATCCATTCTATGGAGGAAAATGAAGTACACACTGTCAGGTATGAAAGTTTTGTTTTGTGGGAAAATATGTTCATTGGTTTTGCTTAGTGTTGATAACCTAGGGAAAATATGTTCTCTTAGTTTGCTTAGTGTTGATAACCTTATCATGAAAACTCTTTCATAATGCAATCTTGCACAAATTTTTCATGGCAGTAGTGACTATGGTGCAGCTGGGAAAAACCAAGTTGTTTCTTCATTTATTTTCAACAGTTACTCAATAATGACTGACCCAATTCCCAGATTTACCAAGCAGTTCACTATTTCCTTGATACCCATGTTAGGGAAAGAATAAGGAGGCATCCTCACTTCGTGCTATAACATTTTGAGCCAAAGCTCAAATGGGTAGGGTAAACTTTTTGTTGGTTTCTCAAAGGTTTTAGAATTTATAATGATGGGACAATTTAGAGGTTGCCTAGACTAGTTAGGCCATGAACTAGTAAACAATCACGAATTCAAATGCAATACAAAGAGAAGTAAACAATCACAAATTCAAGCAAGAAAAAAAAATTCTAACCTTACCTATGGTGTCGCAAACTAAATCCAATTTCTCATAAAAATTCAACTTAAAGACTAACAATCTACATTAATTATTTGAGGAGAAGATCAGCAAGATGGCTAGTTTTTTGGTCAAAATTCATAAAAGAAGGTCCAACATGGAAAAGAGTTTGGAGATTCCTTAGCTTTTTGGTTCTCAATCCCTTAGGTTGCTTGGTTCCGTGGACGTCATTAAAATCTCTCATTCATTCATTCATTCATTCATCAGTTGTTGGTAGTGCCCTGCTCTCTTCCTTCATGTGACGTTTTTCCCTTTTTTGTCATCTAATTTCTTCCTTCACGCAGGAAAGTTTTAAATTTTCAATTTTGATTTATTAGTTGCGCTTTAGTCGGAGTTAGTTAGTGCCAACTTTTTCCCATTAATGTAATTTGTTTGGGACGTATAAGGTGACATCAAGTGCACCTAATTTAGTGCCTATCATTGTTGTATAGTGACTATTTTCATTGTTGTGTATCATAGGACCTAGAGTGTTGGAAATAATTCCAACTTCTACCCTATTTTTGTGACCACCATTGTCTAGTAGCTCCTTCATCAGCTTGGTGCAGTAGAGCATTTTTTACTACGGTCCTGCAAGGTGCTTCATCCTTCTTGGCAGTAGTGCGGTGAAAGCTTATGTGGCAGCATGCGAGTCTTCTTTCTATTCATGGCGATGTTATGGTGACTCCCGTAGTCCCGCAAGTCTTCTACCATTGGTGTGTGGTAGTGTCGTGACCACCGTTGTCCCGTGGCTCCTTCATCAACTCAGTCCAGTAAAGCGGTTTTCACCACAATCCTGAAAGTTGCTTTTTCCTTCTCGGCGATACTGCAATGAAAGCTTCTGTGGTAGAATTTTTATTCACAAAGGAGGCCATGGAGAGGGGACGTGGACGGTGTATAAATACTAAATCACTGAGAGGAAAGTGGGTGGAAATAGATGATACAATAGAATATGTAGATATAATAGAGGTAAGAAGAGAAAGCAACCTCAACCAAAGGAGGAAGGTGTTTATGAATTCACAAATGCTACAACGTAGAGGAGATAAAGTCATTTTTTTGTCCATGAGGCCTCTGAGGTCAAACTTATTAGTTGAAAATGTACAGGAATGGTGATTAAATGTGATTCTATGATCAAGGGAAAAGTTTGAAAATTAGGATAGCCAAAACATGATATCAATATGTCAAATATAAATCTAATGGCATTTTGTGATACGTCCATCTTTTTTCATAGTATTATTGAAATTTATAATGCATTATCCAATATTGACATAAATTAATGCATGTTGTTGATAATTTTAGATGGATATTGGAGCAAATGTAGAGCCTAAGCATTCAACTAGCAAAAGAACAAGATTTGTACGTGGACATGGACCTAAAATTGTTAAATCACATAGACAACAGTGGGTGGAAGAGGATATGATATGGATACTGTAGACACAACAAATGATTGCACTAAAGAAGAGGTAGGTTAGGACAATAGTACATGGGATGAATAATTTGAGAAGATTGTTGTTTGTGGATGTTTTGTATGTCATGGAAAGAATTAATTCAAATGAGCGATTGTACAAAGACATTACATATATGATGAGCTTCTAGTCAGTAGTATGCCTCCTACAATCGATTCAAATCAAATAGGAATTGTGGTGATGAATTTTCCAATTTGATATAAATAACATGTTTACTTCATTTAAACATTGTTTTATATTATTTAAATAACTAATTTTTTCTTAATGGATACTTGCAAGATAAAGTTCTTGGTTTAAATTTTCTTGGATCACCAACTTCCATCCTAGAGGGAAATGATCATTTATCAGATGATACATCTAACAAAAATATGTGCCAATATACCAACTTGGAAGATGAGGAATTGACGAAAACAAGTAACAGAAGAAGAACCACGGTGTGAAGATGCATATTTTTCTTAAAGAAAAGGGGAAGGTGGACTACATACCCTATGAGAATGAATGTGATGAAGATGATGACTTACCCCTGAGTTTGAGATCAATTTACAAAGAGATATTTGATCGTTGACTATATTGCGCTTGGCCTAGTGATCAAAAACTACCTAGAGTGTACAAGGTGTTTCAATTTTGGGGATACATCTACATGATATGAACCTCCAATATTCATGGAGTGAATCTAGGCCTCTTTATTGTCCAAAATGTACATGTGGGATTCAAACATAGAAACAATTCAAAACAAACTACTAGGATATTAATGCCATATTATGGTCCATCATATTAAAATGGTGAATGGAGAAGGCTAGCAAAATATAAGCCTAGCATGTCATCGTATGGTCTAAATTTGAATATGTATACACATCATCTCCAATTGGAAAGTGGAAAAGAAATGAATAGAGGTCATCTTATGTATATAGATGGGTGTGCATAAACACACAAAAATATAGTAGGATTTATAAATAGTAATAATGGAAGGGACCCTAATGTAAGACTGAATTGTCAATTTGTTGAGGTTATAAATGATCAAGATGGAGATATGTAAAGAGGGGTTGATAGATTGATAATGGTCGAGGCTATTATGGACCTTACCATTTTGGATGAGTTATTCATTGATTACACCTTCTTAAAATGAACTCTTGCATGAAAGAACAGGGAAGAACAAGGTCTCCCTAAGGATGTTCTTAAGGGTAGAAAACCAAAGAATAATGAATGAGTGTGGACTGATGTTTTATAAACTATGTTGTCAAAATTGTGTTTTATAGCAATTATTGTATAAAAAAGGTAGTCTATAAAATAATGTTCCATTATTCATTTGATGTATATATGTTCATACAATTTATATAATGTCTAATATATGTATGTCGTTCATGTGCAGGTATTTTTCTATGAAGATATTTTGGACCCGAAATGGATATTTTCCATACATTATGATCCAAGATTAAGGAATGCATTTGACGATGCATTAGTGGATACTGAGCAAAACAATGATGGCCAACAAAATGAGAGAGAAGGATTAGAGAACATCAAAGAAATTGACATCCATGATGATGTTGAAGATGGTTATGTTCAAGCACAAAAAGATAACAATCCATAGTTAGATGATGTTATGGAAGACAATAATTTATGGATGGTATAGAAAATGATGATCCAAATACATCTAGTAACAATATACATGGTCTACAGTCAAATTTCAATGATGATGAAGATGATGCAGGTCAAGATGAGGATGATGATATTATTAAATACTTGAAAGAACATATGAACATTGACAATGATACACTAGATGACATTATAGCAGACAATAATGTTAGTGACTAAGACTTCTAAATTTTCAAAATTATTTGCAATCCATGTTTAAAAAAGGATGATTCTTATGACCTAAACTTTGAAATGCTTCAGTAATATTATGTTGTACTTGGAAAATTGATAACTTATTTTATTCTCCTAGCAAGATTTTTTATTTTCCATTATAATTCTAGACCAAACAACATTTGTGGGGATGGTCCTTTACACCAATCTTAATTTCTATGAAGTTCACGAACCTGCTGTCAAGTAGTAAATTCTTTTCGTAGACAGGAAATGTAAAGGCTTCATTTAAGAAAAGATAAGTAGTCTCTTTCTGAGGGTAATCCACATGCAAAAAGTAAAAAGCACATAAAAAAACAATTGTACAATAGAAAATCATATTCAATCAATTATGTCTTATTTCACTTGCATACTTATATGAAAGACATAAGGTATTCACCATACATTTCCCTTGACAAAGCAAACATGTGCTTTCATTTATTTTTACTATATATCTCAGAAGTGAAATTGTTTTTACATAATGATGCACTGAGAAAATAATATCTACAAAAAAATGCATAGAAAATGTTTGAAATTTAACATGCAACCTACTGTGTTGTGCTAAAAGGAATCAAGATTAACTGGGACAAGAAATTAAAAAAAAAAATGATGATTGTACTTAAAAGTGAATAGGATATGAAAAGTGTGGACAATGGTGGTGCTGAAATTGAAAACCCTGATTCTCATGATATTACTGTTTTATGTCATTTGAGATAAAGAGCACATACAATTTTATATACATAGAAAATGAAGATTTGAGACTAGTAAACTGAAAAATGTAAACACTGTAAGATTTTTCCTTAAACAATAATTCACATAGTCACTTACAAAAAAGGGTGAAGCATTTTTTATTCAAAATTTGTTTTATTTAATAGACATAACAGTAAAAGAATATTTATAAGTATAAGAATATATACACTATTTCATAGAAAATAAGGAATGTTTTATAGAATATACAAGTACAAGAATATATCATCATCATCATATCCTTAATTAATACCTATTGTAATATCCTTAAATTGTTCAATCTTTGGTATGAATTGTTGGCAGAAAAAATTAGGATTACTTGGATGCTTCTTCCATTCATTTTGTATAAACATATGTTCATGAAGACACAAAAGTTAATAAAATATTAATACACGTAACTCACAATTATTTAAATAAGTAACTTTTTTAACTTTATTATTTTTAAATAGTTTCCATTTTATGTTGAACATGTAACAAGGAAAAATAAGCTCAAATTTTCAAAAAAATAAGCAGCTCTACTAACATCCACAATAAATGCTTTACTATATTAGCATATTCATTCACATAAGCAAAGTATTGAGGCTCAATAACTAATATTCATTCAAATATAAGAAGAAATAAGTATGGAAAATATAAGAAAAATATAGAATGATAACACAGTCATGGAGAATCTCTGATAATAAGATGTTCTCCATTATATTACTTCAATTGATATATATATTAATAACAGAAGTCTTCCAAATGGAAATGATATATGATGATGATAATTTAAAATTAGGCCTTGGTTTCCTATTTATATAGAAAGCAACAAGCTACAGGCCTTTTACAAAAAGAAACAAACTTTCATAACTACTTTTACTAACAACTATTTAATTAGCATAATTAAGGAAATAACAAGACTTAAGAAATTTTGACATATGGTTTCATTATTCAATGTAGAAGACCCATGATCATTGATCTGGAAAATTCTTCCTCTCCATTATGAATGTCCAAATGCTTTCACCTTAGTGTCTTATTCTTCTAAAACCAAATAATTTTCCTCCCACTGATACACTGTAAAATTTGATGGCCACTTATATTCCTAGATATTTTGCATGTTTGAAAGATGAGTTTTCCATCAACTATCTTTTAATTTCTTTGTATCATTGAAAAACTGTAAGTATCCCGCATGAAGAACAATCAACCCATCCATGATCTGATTTAGCCTAGGAAGACTTGTATCATAATCCTCCTATATATGAGTTATGCACTTATGAACAACCTAACTAAATTCTTTCTTTCACTTATCCAAGTCCTCCAACTGATCACCATCTCTCACTATTTCAGGTATATACCACTGTTTGTAGGTATGGAATAAATCCATTCGTGTTACAATATTTTTATCAAACCTTTGTACATACTAAAATTCATCAATAATTATCTTCATAGTTTGTTCAATTGGCTTTAATGTTGTGGGTGCATTAGGACTTCTTTGTATAAATTTGCATAACTTAGCCAAAGTGTGGTGAATAGGCTGTCACCTTTTGAAAAAAGGATCTAATACAAGCATATGTGTCTTTATTTGATCCATTTATTGCTGAAGTATTTTATAACTATCATGCACATTCTCCAGTTTATCCATAAATGATTTTATCTTGTGATCAAGAATCTTTTCCATAACTTCAAAAATTTGTCTTTTCACTTCATCTTGGGTTTGATTATTGGCCTTCTTTACATCATCCACTTCCTTCTCTAGAGTTTTTTCCTATTCTGTAGAAATGTTCTTCACAATATCAATTGGAGCAATAGGAGGCCTGTATAACACCATATCCTTTCTTTGTGAGGGTCCTACTCCTAATCTTAATTTTTCTTTCAATTTGACATTCTCCATGAAAATTTTATTAACTTCATCATCTAGGAACCTTTGTTCCTTTTCATACTCCCTCAATCTATCTTATAATCCCTTAACAGTAGCTCGATTGAACATGGTCGAATGCATGGTCATTGTGGCTACCTCCAAAGGGGCGGTATCTTGTATTGTCCTTACCATCGCTGCCCCTTTCGTCCCTTCAATTACATCCAATAATTTTGGCTTCTGTGTATTTTTCTATTTGATCCATATGGCTAGGGTTTCAATCTTTGGGTTATACCCAGTTCCACTCACACCTTCATCAGAGTCAAATTCTACAAATAGCATTGGATCTTCCTAAGCCCACACTTGATCAAGAAAAAACATTTTCTTTAATTCCAACCCAAGGAAAATGAGCATATTGCTCTTCAAGACCATTTCTCTAGCCTTTTAGGGGCTAATATCAATGTTATCAACTCTTAATTCCTAGAAATTTTGTGCTACCATTTCATTTTTCTTTGATACATCAATTCCTGCTTCAGTTGATTCCATCCTCTCTTCAAATTATTTTATCTTCATCTTCATCCAGAAATCCTTAAACTCATGAGTCTTAATGAATTCATCATCTTCTATGAATCTCCGAGCTGCAATTTCCCTTTCATCTTCATGTACCTCTGTACTTGTTTTTTCTACATCACCCATCCTTTCCTCATGTTTATGGGCACTAGTCTCAAGGATGGGATGATCAACTTCAATATCACCTTTCAATGACTGTAGTACTATAGCCACTTCCTCGGTATCTCCCACCTCTTCAGTATCCTCATAAAGTACTAACTGTTCAATGCTTCCTATCTTTTGTCTTTTGGGAAGTAACTGCTCCATGGGAGGCTCAGAGGTTTCACCTAGGGTATGCTCTGCAATTGCCCCACTATGATGTTCTTCGAGATATGCTTCCTTCTTTCTGTACAAGTCTTCAAATCTACCAATTATCAATTATATCCTGTTGATGGGGTCCTTTTCCTCAACAAAGTATCCTAGGAAATCCTTGCACCTCTACTTCATCCTTTCTTCAACCTTCTTCATATATTCACATTTTTTCCTTCTACTAAGTACATATTATAAGTAATTCAGTTAGTTATGACATCTTCTTCAAAATATACTTGGTGCGGCACTCTCATTTTTGTAAGAAGATTGTTCATTATGTTGTTAATATGATTTTTAGGGTCAAAGGCTCTTTCTTTTCCAGATTTCAATGTATATCTTGTCTTCAAATAATACTATAACTCCTCCAGTGTGTTTGAGCCTACATTCCAAACTTCACACTTGGCTTGGTTTGGTAGGAAAGAGCCTTTCTTTTGTTTGCGCCTTACATCTTTCTCCATCCACATAATTTTCCACATAAATTCAAGAAATGCTAATCTAAGGGGCACAAGTTTTGGCAGTATGTGTTGAGCAATAGGGCATCCATAAACTTTTATTATTGTAACTTTCGGGAGGAAGAACCAGTCTCCAAAATTGTTTGTATAACCCTACTCTGGTCTTAAATCCAAAGGTCTCACTAGTTGCAACATTTTGGTTGAAAATATTGGTATTGCATACCCAAGAACTTGAAGGATTATGTGTACAAAGTCTTCGTAGAATACAACAAAGCTTGAATTCTTGCACCAACTATCCCAAATATAGTACCATTTCTGGATAGGTGTGGGATTCCCTTGCTCATCTACTATAGCCAAGTCCATTCTTTTAGTCCATCGGTCCCTATTTTTGTACAATATCAGATGACACAGTAGGGAATATTGTTTAAATGTAATTAGTGCTCTATCCTCTATAACTTGGGAGAATTCATCATCTAATGCCTTCTCAAGGTATGAAGCAAAGTCATATTCAATATTAGTTTCAAGGTTTTGAATTCTCATGGCCATCATCATTAGGCCTATTGGCATTTTATCTTGAGTATCTATTCCCAACACTTGGCAAAGAGCTAAATATGTATTAACAAAGTAATACTGAAAAAACTATCACATTAAATGGTTTGGTAGTGGTAGTAGAGATGGGGAATGTTCTATTACCAATGCATCTTTTCATATATAGGGGTACCTCATCACTTCTATAAGTCTTTTTTAACCTACCATAATCCTCCTCACTTTTCTGCAAGTTTATCTTGGTCAGAGCCTGCTTATTTAAGCCAAAAAACTCAATGATGGCTTTTCTAGTTACTTCTACCAATACTATGTTGTTTGGAAACCTTACTGTTTTGGTAGCTGAGTGATAGTGTTTGGATAGCAATCTAATAAATTCTACATCAACAAACACATTTGGGAAAATCGACCTTGCTATATCCAAGATCCAAGCGTTTGGCACTGGAATCTTCTCATTTCTCTTATTGTAAAAATACCAAAATAGATCCCATCCATATTTGGAAATGAGGGCATCCCTACAACTTTGTGTGGTGTCCACGAGAAACTTTTTATTACCCTCTTTAGTAGACCCTGGAAGTATATCTAATATGGACTGATGGAGTGGTCTCTTCTTTACTTTAGGTTCTTCATCTTTAATTTTAGGCTGACTTTCTTTTACTTCTGATTATTTTCTTTTAGGAGGCATGTTTCATTTTTCTCTATTATGGCTTCAAATGACAAAACCTTGAAAGATATTTGATATTAACAGAGCTCTTTCAAAGAGTTTTTGTGCACTTACCCGATTATTTCATTCTTGCAGGACTTCTTCTCGTATCCTTAGCTCCTTCCACACTAGTGCATTGCAATTGAGTGCGATATTGGGAAAACTCACTTATCTTTGGATGGCACGGTATTCAATCATATTAGTTTTGGAAAATCTTAATACTTTAATAGCATTTAATTTTGGAAACTAATGTGATTTGTTGTAAATTGTAATGATGCCATGTTTACTGCACTACCGCCTTGCTCAAGGCTTCTTGTTGTAGGGTTGCATTGTATACCGCTCTACCACATATGTTGCTCACCTTCCCGGTTGTATAGCAGTGTATTATTTTGATCATTACTTGAAAAGTGTCGATGAGACAATCTTATTCTTCTTACTAATATCTCAATGTCTCATTAACATTAGATCTTAAATTCCTCTGATGATGGTTGCCCGTGTCAATGAGACAAGTTAATATCTCTTGCTAATATGCCACTGTCTCATCAATTGTTTCCTTCGATGATATTTCTTTATATATCAGCGTAACTCTTCCATGTCGGGGAGACTTGTGATTATTGTTGTGATATAGCAGTGTTTTTCCCTTCCCTTCTATTGTTTACTGCACTATTGCCTTGCTCAAGGCTTCTTGTTGCAGGGTTGCAGTGTATACCACTCTACCGCATATGTTGCTCACCTTCCTAGTAATATAGAGGTGTATGCTTTTGATCATTACTTGAAGAGTGTCGATGAGACAATTTCTTTTGTCTTATTGATTTCGCAATGCCTCATCGACATTATTTTGTTATTGTAGACACCAAAATTTGATCACTCCCATATGATCAAATTTACCTCTTTATTCACTAATGCATTTGACTGCAAAATACGACGAAACTGTCTGACAAAATATGTAAAATTCGATGTTCGTCGGGTGCTTGTAAAATTTGATGTGTAATTTCCAATTGTTTCGAAAGTTTATCCCCGACGTCCGTCGAAATATAAACCCGACGAAATGTCGGCTATTATTTTCGTCGAATGTTCGACAAACATGAAAAATTAAAAAAATCAAATTGTGGCCGACATAAAGAAAAGTGAGTTCGCGCCTGATGTATTGCGGCAGTGTTTTGCTCTACTTGAGACAGTTTGTGGAGAACTACGGACGATTTTCCTGGGAAAAATCAGAAAAAATTCAAGAAGATATCACCAGGTTGAGGATAGTCATTGTCTTTTTGCAGAATTCAGTTGTGAAGTTAGATTTGTAGTTTCAGGTTTGAAAATCATATTTTAAAGCAATATCTCATCAGATTTCATTTGTAGAGGGGATTTAGGGTTTTGAAATTTCATGTCCATATTTTGTTGTGTGGGAATCACCATAAGATCTATGAGAAGGCAATTCTTGTGAATGTAATTATATGATCCATAGCGCTGTCAATTTAGCGCGATTTGGTATAACAAATACAAGATGAATTCATGTGTGACCCAAGTTTAATGTAGCTATGTTGTGATAGAAATGGAGGCACTCATATAATGTAGTTAATTCAGGTTGTATAATGTAGGTGTCAATCATCATTGGGTGCATTCAGGTTGTCCCAAGTTTAACAGGATAGGATGTAATTATAGCATGATCGAAGAGTGGTTACCTCTTGCTGCAATAAAGAGCCTATAACTCTGGTTGATATGCAGAGTGGTTGTGTTATATCAATTATGTAGTGCATTCAAGCACAACCCATGTTTAATGGGCTATTCTAGAGAGTGATCAAGATTTTCTAAACCTTATGAATGTTACTTAACATATATTTGTATAATCTCAAATTCCTTTAGAGGCTTTTGAAGTATCAATGTATCCTATAGGGTTTAGAATGATTTCTTTTAATTAAAAAAAATAAATAAATAGTATATTTTCTATAATTGATGTCGGAATCTCCCTAAATCTGCTGACACACTATCCTCTTTGGCCTTGTATTCATTACTCGGCTACTAGGTTTTTATGTGACACAATATCTTCATATTTGTGGCTTTTAAATAGACTCCTCGATCTTTGCTAATCCTTTTCATAGTAACCCTTGAATTCCATAATCCACCTTCAATCTCTTCTAAGAACACTGTCTTAAGCTAGAATGCATAGTATGCATATAAAGCAAGTCCTTCATACCTGCCATTGTTCCAAACCACCACTCACTGCCTTGCTAAAAATGTTGCCTCCATAAGCACAATAGCATGTTTTAAAATCATGGTTGCTAGTGATTGACCATTAAGCTCACCACTTTCATCATGAAGATACAATGAAATTTTTGTCTTCAAACTAAAGGCATTATGGA